>PVIC010001606.1:43821-88883 GCA_004025085.1 Thryonomys swinderianus
TGTTGTTGTTGTTGTTGTTCAGGCATCGCTCCTTAACTTCTCTGTAAACTGGGAAGCACAAAAGCCAGGTGACAAGGCCTCCGGCAGGCTCTTGGACCAGATAGTGCAGTGCTGCTGGCCCTCCTTCTGGCCAAAAGCCTTGAGCGTTTTTAAACAAACACGACTGTTCTTGCCCTCCCATTTCTCCCTCGCAGCTGCTGGGACAGGAGCAGCCTCTCTGGTGTTGTCCACAGGCCTGTGTCCTCCTAGCTATGTGCATCCACGCTGGCCCAGATATGCAGCTGCAGTCCTCAGGCTGCCGGAGGGCAGCATGGGTCTCAAAAAGGGATAGTACGCAATTTTTCCTTCCTGTGGGAAGATAAGCCCACATACTATTTAAAATTATAGGCTTAGGGCCGGAGGATTAGCTCAGTGGTTCCAGTGCCTGCCTCACAAGCGCAAGGTCCTGAGTTCAATCCCCGGAAACCACATACAATGCTGGGCATGGAGACTCACGCCCACCAACAATCAATACTGCATACCACAGTACCGGGTGTGGTGGCTCACGCCTGTAATCCCAGAACTCAGGAGGCAGAGGCAGGAGGATTGCTGAGTTCGCGGCTTGCCTAGGCTACATAGTGAGCTCAGGGCCAGCCTAAACTACAAAGCGAGACCCTGTCTCAAAAAAAAAAAAAAAAAATATAGGCTTAGCTTGTAAGGCCAGTTATTTTTTTAAAAGGGGAAAAAAAGAGATTGAAAAAAAAAAGCCCACAGTGGCTACTGGTAACGCACACCTACATAAAAGTTGTTTAGTCCCACAACAAGATAAAATGGCTCCTAGCCACGCAGCAAGGTAGTATAGCTGCTAGCTACGTGGCAACACACGGTAACACAGTGGCACCCCCAACCAAAACACGAACCAAGAAAAAGCCATTTAGAAACTAGTGTGGATGGAGATCAGGCTAATTTAGCAAAATACACACTAAGCAAACACTCAGAAAACAAGACATGTCTGCGGAATGAACACAAGTGACTAGAAAGAAAAACAAAAGCCTACGTTCTCTTCCCTACTGCCTCATGACTAGAAAAGGAGCGACCAGGTTTCTCCATGCTTTGAGAATAGTACCCTACATTCCCAACCTAGGAGACAGAGTGAGCGCAAGAGAGATAGGAAGGAGCAAAAACTCTTGGAGAAAAAACAAAAAATGTTGCCCAGGTTGGGCTTTAACCCTGTCTCTAGTACCTGAGAATTCCTCCTGGCTGGCTCACCAAAAAATGTTACAGGGTGGCCTGCTTCTAAAAGTGGTTGCCAACTAGCTGGTACAGGGTTCTGGGCTGCTAGTCTTTTCCTCTAAAGTTAGATTCCAGGTTCTCCTCCTCTCAAAGAAATGAATAAAATGTGTGAAAAAATAGTAGACATTTATTTTAAAAAAGTAAAAGAGAAGAGTCAGGGAGAAATTTCCTCTGCAGGGTGAACCTGGACCGAGTAAAAGAGGAAAAAGCAAGATAAAAATAACACTACAGAGAAAGGAGACTGAGCTACCATGAGGAAAAGATAAAACAGCAAGTTCTTCTTGGTATTAGTGTGCCCTTCATACTGTCCAAATCTTAAGAAAACCCACCAGAATGCCTACAAATGGGTCCTGAGACTCCCACACCTCAGGCTGACTTCAGGTCCAGGTCATCCTATTACAACCTGTTCCAGCTCTTATGAGAAGTCCATGTGCAGAGTTTTGGCAACTATTTTGTGCATTAATCTGGGATTTTATAATCAACAGTTCACACCTACTTCCACGGCCAGTTTCACCACACCCTCATCTCTTATCTCTGTGATACTTATATCTCTGCAAAATTGTTTCTAGGACAGTGGCAGTAAAACTTTTGATCATCTGTACTTCATAAAACAGTCTTGAAAATAAAGTCAGGGCTGGGAATTTAGCTCAGTGGTTCTGGCACCTTCCTTGCAAGCACAAGTTCTGGCGTTCAATGCCAGGTATCACAGCCCACAATGCTGGACATAGTGGCTCACACCTCTAATCCCAGCACTCGGGTGGCAGAGGCAGGAGGATTGCTGTGAGTCTGAGGCTAGCTTGGACTACATAGGGAGCTCACGGCCAACCTGAACTACAAAGTGACACCCGGTCTCAAAACAAAACAAAACAACAACAAAAAGAAAATAAAGTTAAATATATGTAAAAATATATTTCCTTATATAATAATGCTGTATATTGTAAAAACATCCAAGAAAATAGAAATTAAAATAATAGTGTAAAAATAAAATAAAATGCTCCATAATTTTTCTTTAAAAAATAAAAACCATTTACTCTTATTAAGAAAAATAATAGGGCCGGAGGATTAGCTCAGTGGTTTCGGCACCTGCCTCGCAGGCACAAGGTCCTGAGTTTGATCCCCGGTAACCACATACAATGCTGGGCATGGAGACTCACGCCGACCAGGCATCAATACCACATACCACAGTGCCGGGCGTGGTGGCTCACGCCTGTCATCCCAGCACTCGGGAGGTAGAGACAGGAGGATTGCTGAGTTCGAGGCTTGCCTGGGCTACATAGTGAGCTCAGAGCCAACCTGAACTACAAAGCGAGACCCTGTCTCAAAAAAAAAAAAAAAAAAAAAAAAAAAAAAAAAAAAAAAAAAAAAAAAAAAAAAAAAAAAAAAAAAAAAAAAAAAAAAGAAAAATAATAAGTCACTCATGTTGAACCATGCCTATAATTCCAGAACTCTGGGAGGCTGAAGCAGGAGGATTGCAAGTTAATATCTAGCAAAGATATTTTAGCAACTTAGCAAAATCTTATCTGTCTCAAAACAAAAATAAATAAATGGAGGTCATGAATATAGCTCATCACAAGAGTTCTAGTTCAATTGCAAGTACTATAAAATAAAAGTAATAATCTATTTAGTTAAAACAATGTGATTGAAAATCAAGTCTGGGACTTCCAGGAAAATTGTAGTAAAATTATAGTGGTAAATAACACCAACTCAGCCTCTCTGAGATCCAAAATCCAAACATGAAAAATAACAACTTGGGAAAGAAAAAAGAAAGAGAAGTAGATCCCCAGGAACCAGAAAGGATATGACAGGAAAGTTAAAACCTAGAGAAAAAATGAAGAAAAAGAATACAAGATAGAAACAGGAAGGGACAATTGACACTTTCTCCCAGCTCTGAGCTGTTTAGACTGTTGGACTGTTGGGAAAAGGAGAATAAATCTACAGAGACAAAGTAAACACTGAGGATTGCGGGGGGCTTCAGGGAAACGCGGAAGTGGGATGGACCAGTCTATGCTGTAAGCTGCAAGAAGATCATTGGATTCTGATCCCAAATCAGTCCTTCAACAGGCAACAGCAAATCCCTGGAGAAACTGCTTGGCCAGACACCATTCTGGGGAAGGTTTTATTGCTTGAACTCAGGACTCAGAGCAGCCATGGATGGGTTCATCTTGGGATGCCGGGTGTTACGCTCCCACAGTGGCTGGGCGAGAGACAGCCATGGGAGACAGTGGTGGTCTGAGAGCCAGTCAGGCTGGAATAAGACCCCTTGAAGGACTGGAGCTAAAGGATACAAGCCCGGCCCCCATGGCCAGAGGCCAGGCTCAGCCTCAATTGCTCTGGATTTGCACTGGTACTCTCACTTTTATCTTACTGCCTGCTGGCTGGTGCCTACATCCAGCACAGGCCTGGGGTCCGATTGCCTTCTTCATCTACATGGCCAGTGACACATCATAACTTGGACATTGCCCCAAAGGTGAAGATCCCAGGGGAAAACCACACATTCAAAATCACAGAAATATTTCTTTCTGTTTGTTTTAAGTTTTAGGTTTTTTTAATTTTTGTTTTTGTTTTCATGAGTATGTACATTGTTTGGGGGGATTTTCCTTTGTTTTGTTTTGGTTTGGTTTGATTTTTCTTCTTCCTTTCTTCTGTAACAATTTATTGGCAACTGGAGAATTTCCTTTGTCCTTCCTTGATTCTTACCTCATTTTCTTCTTTCTTCTTTCTTCTTTTTGTCTTTCTCCACTTTTCTCCCTTTTAATTTTTCTCCCTTTAACTTTTTCTGTTTTTACTCCCCATATAATTTCATTTGTTCTCATACTTGGTTTTGGGGTTTTTTTTTTTTCCTTTCTTTTTTTTAGACAAGGTTTCACTTTTGTAGTTCAGGCTGGCCCTGAGCTCACTATATAGCCCAGGCAAGCCTGGAACTCAGCAATCCTCCTGCCTCTGCCTCCTGATTGCTGGGATTACAGGCATGAGCCACCACTCCTGGCATTGTGTTCTCACTCTTTTCTAATCTTCTATTTCTCATTAGTTTCTTTTAGCTTATTTGTATGCAAGTATATAAGCATCCTTTTACTACCCAGTAAGATCCTTTGTTCACATTTCTCTCCTCCTCTCATATAACTGAAGATTTCCATTTTTTCCTTTTGCATTCTCTCATTCCCAATACATTATCTTTAACAGTATAATCATGAAGCTTTGTTACTATATTAGTAGGTGGTAGATAACACTATAAAAATACTGTGGAATTGTTTTCTACCATTAGCAGAGATGTAGTTATCACCATTTGTACATATTAGCTGTAAGTCAGTACTTGGGTTTTATTCATGCTTATGTCATAACTGTGGATTTCTACTCTAAGGCTGAGAGTAACACATAATTGGATTTATAGTATGCTAATATCTATTTGTCTTGGACAATACTACTTTAGCTGATTTGCTGATATTACTAATTATTCTCATAATTGGCACTACTTCAAGCCCTGAAAGATAACAACTTCCAACCCTGACTTATATATCCTGAAAAAAACTTTGCTTCAAAATCAGTGGAGCAATAAGGTATTCCATCACAAAGAGCACCTCAAGAAATTTAGGAATACTAAACCAACATTACAAAAAACATCCTCAAGGATATCCTATGAAGAGATACTGAAGGCAACAATCCTAATAAGCCAAAAAGAAAGAAAACATCTGGTAGGATGAGCAGCTGAGCAAAAGGGAAAAAAAATAAGGGAATCAGTAACAGGAAAATACTGCACTGCAGGAATAAGTCAGTATCTCTGAGTAATATGTCTCAATGTGAATCATCTCAGTTCCCCAATCAGATGACTGGCAGAATAGATTAAAAAAAATGAAAGAACATTTAATTCAGAAAGAAACTCACAGATGAAAAAATATGAAAATAGAAACAGTATTCCATTAAATGAGAATCCAGGAAAAAGCAGGAGTAGCTATCCTAACTTCAAAGTGGACTTCAAGTAAAAAATAATCAGAAAAGACAAAGAAACATACCACATATTCAACACCAAGAGATAACAGTTATAAACCTACCAAATACCAGCACACTGACTTCAAAAAACAAACACTAATGAACATGAAAAATCAGATAAACTCCAATACAATTGTCACAGGAACCTCGATACCCCACAGTCACAAAAGGACAGATTAGGCAAACAAAAAAAAAAGTCAGAGTTGAACCAAATACTCAATGTATCAAGTTGCTGACAGGTTGAATGTGAATAGGAAATCCAAAGAAGACCCCAGTGCTTTGGGGCCGGTTTACAGGAAGTTTAGAAATCTAACTTCATCATCCTCTCTAATTCAGAGGAGAAACGGCATCAGTGTGAATTCTCACGCTTACTTACTTTCTTCGAAGTGTAGGCACTCATCTAGAAATCTGCTTCTTACATTCTAGGCAGCATTTCTGGGTAGTAATGGGGGGGAACAGGGGGAACAGCTCTATTATCAGTGGAGCTGTTAATCTTTTTTTTGTTTGTTTGTTTGTTTTTTTGAGACTGGGTCACGCTTTGTAGTTCAAGCTGGCCCTGAGCTCACTATGGTGCCCAGGCAAGCCGCCGCGAGCTCAGCAATCCTCCTGTCTCTGCCTCCGGAGTGCTGGGATGACAGGCGTGAGCCACCATGCCCCGCACTGTGGTATGTGGTATTGATTGCTGGTGGGCGTGAGTCTCCACGCCCAGCATTGTATGTGGTTACCGGGATCGAACTCAGGACCTTGCGCTTGCGAGGCAGGCACGGAACCACTGAGCTAACCCTCCAGCCCTGTTAATCTTTTTCATTACCTGTGTCATGTGTCTTTGCTAAAGGAAAGGAAGCAACGTGTAAATCCCAGAAAACTACTGCAAAAACTTTTAAGTGACTTATTGCCTTATTCTGCAAGCAATCCCAATTTGATATATACTTTATGTTCTCATGATTACATGGAGAAAAAGTATAACTTTCTCTTTGGTAGTTCAATAAAAGATGAAAGGTGATTCACACATTTTACACCAATTTTCTCACATAATTCTCCCACCAATAAACATTGTCATTCTTGCCAAACTGTTTTTGTCTACTATATAAACGACATTTATATCTTTTTGACATCGTTTTGCAACACATACCAAATATTCTTAAAAAGCAAATTTGAGGGGTGGAGATTTAGCTCAGTGGTTCTGGCGCCTGCCTCGCAAGCGCAAGGTCCTGGGTTCGATCCTGGTAACCACATACAATGCTGGGCATGGAGATTCACACCCACCAGCAATCAATACCACATACCACAGAGCCGCGCATGGTGGCTCACGCCTGTAATCCCAGCATTCAGGAGGCAGAAGCAGGAGGATTGCTGAGTTCGAGGCTTGCCTGGGCTACATAGTGAGCTCAGCCAGCTTGAACTACAAAGTGAGACCCTGTCTCAAAAAAAAAAAAAAAAAATTTTTTTTTTGAAAATTTTATTTTCCTTTTCCTTTTTTTATTTTTCAAATTTGAAAATTTGAATCATAAATTTAAAGTTAAATTTGGCATGGGTAAGTGTATACATTTATCTTGGTATTCTCACACAACTCCAAAAACAATGATAGGTAAAGCTATAATTAATTAAAATTTTAGTGAACAAACCACTAAGAAAAAAATGCAAGAGAAAAGACAATAGGAAGGAATGTCAATAATCTTTGAACTAGAAAGTGAATATAGCCGGGCTCACGCTTTAATCCCAGCACTCGGGAGGCAGAGACAGGAGGATTGCTGAGTTCGAGCCTTGCCTGGGCTACATAGTGAGCTCAGAGCTAGCCTGAACTACAAAGCGAGACCCTGTCTCAAAAAAAAAAAAAAAAAGTGAATATATACTTACTGGCCTCAATAACATAGAAAACCCAAAGCATAGGCTTATACCAGAAGAAGATATTAAGATGCAAGTTGATCCAGGCAGTGGAAGCTTGGAAAAGACCAGAAATTGGAGGCATGTGCTCCTTCTAAAAGTAGACAAGCAATATCAGTCTAGGAATGGAAGGAATGCCTTTAAAGGAACCTGTTAGCCAAAGAGCCATTCACAGTCTTATACAACTACTTACTTCCTCTCTTTATCCTTGACAAAGAATAACATTGTGGTTTATACCTAGATGTCCCACTAAAGCTCAGGATTTCAGGAGGTGACTGGATCATGAGCTGTGATCCTCATCATTGGATTAGTCCACCAATGAGTTTATAGCTAACTGTGATGCTGAGAGTAAAACCTGGTGGGAGGAGGTGAGCCACTGGGGGCGTGGCCTGGTAGGGTAGACTACTTCCCTCCCACCTCCCTTGATCTAGCTCTCTGCTTCCTACTGCCATGCTGTGACCAATTCTCCTGTGCCATGCCTCTTTGCCATGCCATCCTGCCTTGGAGCCAGCCAGCTGGGGACTTAAATCAGTACAAGCTGTGAGCCAAAACAAACCTCACCTCCTTTAAGTTGTGGATGTCAGCTCCTGTGTTTCAATGACAAGAAAGTAACTAAGACAGATAAGAAATTGTACCTTTAAAGACAACAGACCAGAGAAGTTCTAAAATAAGCAAAAATCTAGAGCTTGGCAATTAGAAGGGCATTAGGCACAGCATTACCCTCCCCATGCCATATCGACTAAAATCAGTTGGACTAAGATCTAGTGACCACTTCCCAATCTCTCTCCCACTCAGATTCAACCAGGCAGGAGGTCAGAAGGTTACTGCCTCCGAAAACTGCCCAGGCCTGAATGGAAAGAAAACACTGAATTTGTGTGTGTCTGTTTTTATTTCAGGACAAAGAATTCCAAAACACAACAGAGACTCCTAGGAAGATATGGTGCAAATACTTCAAAAAGATTGTAATTATCACCACAGGAATTCTCCTTCCAATTATTATCATTCTTTTAAGTATAAATGTAATACCACCCTGAGCCTTCTCCCATCTCTAATGGGTACCAAATAAAAGAGTTCTGTAGTCAACAATCAGGAAGTTGTTTCCTAGTGGTAGAGGACTGGAATAAAAGCAGAAGTATTTCTTTGTCCCTTGACCGTTGTCTCTGTAGCTTTTCCATTTCTTTCACACTGTTTGTTCCTTGCCACTGCTACACGACTTCCGCAGCCTCTCTTCCTCTTTCTAGGATGAAGTTCCAGTCTCAGCTCTACCAAACCACCTCCCTCTCAGCCTATTCCATTCCTGCACCTGTACCAAACTCAGTCACTAAACAGAGCTGTGGGCATGTCTCCCACACGGTACATGTTATTTAAAGTATTAACCATTAATAGGAAAAAAATGGCACTAATGCCATTGATTAAACACATATAATCATCCTGCTTCAACAGAAATTAACTGGAACTTAAATACCCTTACAAACATGAGAATTTTAACATGAGTCTAGAAATATATATTCACTTTTCCTACATATTGTTTCATTTGAAATGAAAATCAAGCTGTTGGGTTTTAAAAGAATCTAAAACCTATTAAGCCTCATTATTTGTCATAAATCACAGCACTCTATTTTACTTATCATCCTAACAGCCTCTGTCATTTTAAAAATATACCTTATTCTGTATTTAAGACTTCTAGTAATTGGAGCATGCAACTTTCCTTTACTAACAAAGTGTCCTGAGTTCTATTTCCCAAGTAGGAAATTACAGTCTGAAGTCAGTTTTTAAAATTATTTAATGTCAGGTGCTATGCCACATATCTATAATCCCAGCTGCTGAGGAGCCTGAGGCAGGAGAGGCTTACAAGTTCAAGGCCAGTCTGGACAACCTAGTGAGAGGAGACTGTCTCAAAATTCAAAGGCCTGGGGATATAGCGCAATGGTAGGACACCTTAGAGTCCATCTGCAGTATGGAAGAATAAAAATGACAGATCAGGAAAAGGGGATCCTAATTTCCCTCACTTTAACTGTGATAAGGATCAAATACCAGCATTTTAGATGGTGGTTAAGTTTCTTATTCCTAACATAGTATCATCTTTTTTTTGAGATAGGGTCTCACTCTAGTTCAGGCTGGCCTCAAAGTCACTGTGTAGCCCAGGCAAGCCTCGAACTCACAGCAATCCTGCCTCTACCTCCAGAGTGCTGGGATTACAGGTGTGAGCCACCACACCTGGCATTGTGGTATGTGGTTACCAGGGACTGAATTTGGGACCTTGTCTTGCCAGGCAGATGCCAGAACCGCTAAGCTAAATCCCTGGCCCAGTATCACCTTTTAAGACACAATTTATTTTGTTTTGTTTTGCAATACTAGAATCAAACTTGGGCCCTTGTGGTCGCAAGCTAAGCGTAGTACCACTCGAGCTAAATTCCTACCCCTCACAAAAATATTCTTAGAGAATTTGAAATGTTAGAAACACTGTGGGGGCAGAATATTGATTTTGATACAAAATAACAAGTGTTGTGGGAGAGGAGGAGTGGCTAAATTTTACAGTGATACTAAACTGTTTGGTGTAATATAAGGACACAGGTCAGTGGCTGTTCATATAATTATCTTTATTCTGCCGATGAGAAAACAGCCAAATTTAATGGTAAGGTCAGGGTCACACAGCTGTAAAACTGATTTTACTAAGTGCTGACTGTGGCTCACACCTGTAATCCCAGCGCTCAGGAAGCAGAGGCAGGAGGATTGCTGAGTTCAAGGCTTGCCTGGGCTACACAGTGAGCTCAGGACCAGCCTGAACTACAACGTGAGACCCTGTCTCAAAAATAAATAAATAAAAAAGCTTGAAACTAAGTACTGACTGTGGTAGATAGTCATACAAAACCTATGTTTAACTTGAGTATATTGTATGACCCTTTACTCGCAGGTCACACAAGACATATCAGCACCCTTCCGTTTGCTGTCAGTTTGGATGGCTGTTTTTGGGGGCAGAGACAGAATTTGAAGAGTAGTGTGAGGGAAGGAATTATCATGTATTTCACTACCACTCTTGAAGCCCTGTAAACTCTGCCTCCTGACATCTCTGTAATTTATAATTATATATACAAGAATATTTCTGTACCTTGTAAATAACAGTATAATTGTGGGAAAACAGAATTTAATATTCATCTAATCTGAAGCCAGCCATGGTGTTGCACACCCAGTCTCAGCACTTGGGAGGCTGACACAAGACGGCCACAAATTCCAAGCCTATCTAATGAGTGAGATGTTGTCGTTAAAAAAAATCATCTAGGGTCAGGGATTTAGCTCAGTGGTTCTGGAGTCTGCCTGGCAAGTGCAAGGTCCCAAATTTGATCCCCTGTAATCACACACCACAGTGCTCGGCGTGGTGGCTCATGCCTGTCTGTCATCCCAGCACTCGGGTGGCAGAAGCAGGATTGCTGAGTTCGAGGCTTGCCTGGACTCCATAGTGAGCTCAGGGCCAGCCTGAACTACAGAGTGAGACCCAGTCTCAAAAAAAAAAAAAAAAAAAAAAAAAAAAACTGGGCCAGAGGGTTAGCTCAGTGGTTCCAGCGCCTGCCTCACAAGCGCAAGGTTTTGAGTTTGTTCCCCGGTAACCACATACAATGCTGGGCGTGGAGACTCACGCCCACCAACAATCAACACCACATACCACAGTGCCGGGCGTCGTGGCTCACGCCTGTCATCCCAGCACTCGGGAGGCAGAGACAGGAGGATTGCTGAGTTCGCAGCGGGTTGCCTGGGCACCACAGTGAGCTCAGGGCCAGCCTGAACTACAAAGTGAGACCCTGTCTCAAAAGCAAAAAAAAAAAAAAAATCTAACCTAGCCTTTCATTTTATGTTACAAACCAAAGACCCAAAAGCCTCAGTGTATAATGAGCTCCATAGGCAGCACACTTAAAGTACAAGTTACTACCTGGTTCCAGCCTAGGGGTTCCATGTTTGTTTTCCCACAGCCTTATAGTTTTTAAAGTTTTCAACATAATTTATAGGTTATTGAAACTTTCTGGAAGGAGAGGATTTGTTTAGTAGAGTTTCCCTAATATTTGTGCTACAGCTGTCAGAACACACCTTCACAGAAGCAAATATGAAGGGTATCTTAGATTTTTTCATTCTTTTATACGTTTTAAGTACTACATAATAATATCTACTCTGAACTGGTTTCAAAACATTAGGAATACACCAGGGACTTAGCTCAGTGTTTCCCACATCTACTTGGCAAGCATAAATTCCAGAGCTGATCTTTGGTAACCATATACCACAATACCAGGTGTGGTAACTCACACCCACCAACAATCAGTACCACAAACCAGTGCCAGGCGTGGTGGCTCACACCTGTAATCCCAGCACTCAGGAGGCAGAGGCAGGAGGATTGCTGAGTTGGAGGCTTTCCTGGGCTACATAGTGAGCGTCGGGCCAACCTGAACTACAAATTGAGACCCCGTCTAAAAAAAAAAAAAATCCAAGGCCTTACAGCATGTATAGAAGATACACACAAGAAAGATGCCAGCACAGGCTTGAGCTACTAATTTCATAGGATATAAATGGGCTTGGATTTGGATCTTATTCAAAGTTATGTCAACAGATACAGGTGCTAATTAAGATATTGAGCACTTACTATGTGCCAATTGCCATTGTTTAAGTATGGAGATTCTTATTTAATCCTTATAACCTCCTTGAGATAGGTTCTTTTACCATACTTCCATTTTATGCCTAAGAAAACAGAACAAGCTGTCCCTTACCTGAGTCTCCCGGTCTAGCAAGAGGAAAGGACTCGACAAATGCAGTCACTGCTTGCTACCAAGGCACACAGGAAGGACTAGGTCTTACAGTCCAGCCATACAACTGTTCATTCACTCAAATGGCTGGCAGCAGAGCTCAAGCTTTGGTCCTCTCCTGAACACCAAACTATTTCCCAGCTTTCTACTGGACACTCTCATAGATAACCTTACTTCCAAACTCGGTAGATAGGGTCACAGTTATCCTGTAGCCCAGGGCCATCTTAACCTACCCTGATCCTTCCTTTTGCTCTTCTTTGCAATGAATCACAAGAAATCATGGGCTTCACCAATGCTCTTGGAGCTTGGAAACAAGGAAACCCAGAACTACATAAGCATGAGGCAGAAGCTTCAGAGTGCCTAGGCAAGCTGAGAAGGGAGCCCTCAACCCGTCATGATTGATGGCTGTCTCCTCCCAAGTCTGGACCCTTGTGCTCCTTTTCGTATTACCTGTCTGGCACAGACAGGCACTTACTGTTACTTTCTCAGTCAGTATTTCCACAGCTTAAAAAATAGTAGTAACAAATGTGAACCTTCAGTGTTCAACGTTCAGCATCAGAATCACCAAGAGGTCTTTATAGCCTGTGGCTCTCCACCTTTTCTGCTCCCCTCTGGAATAGGGCCTCCAAGTCTATGTGTATTTCATATGGTTAAAAACCGCTGACCAACCTAAGGTCATTTCACTATGTCTATCACTATCCATAATTTTACAGTTAAAAAAATTGGGGGGGGGGAGGGCCACTGGAGATTTAGCTCAGTGGTTCCAGCACCTGCCTAGCAAGCGCAAGGTCCCTGGTTTGATCCCGATAACCACATACAGTACCGGGTGTGGTGACTCACGCCCACCAGTAATCAGTACCACATACCATAATGCCAGGTATGGTGACTCACACTTGTAATCCCAGCACTTAGGAGGCAGAGGCAGGAGGACTGCTGAGTTCAAGGCTTGCCTGGCCTACACAGTGAGCTCAGGGCCAGCCTGAACTACAAAGTGAGACCCTGTCTCAACAAAAACAAAAACGTTATTTTAACAGGGTCTCAATATGTAGAACGGGTGGACTTCAAACTCACACCAATCCTCTTACCTCAGCCTTACCAAATGCTAGGACCATAGGGGTGATAAATACAGCTTGATAAATTTTTTTTTTTTTTAGACAGGGTCTCATTTTGTAGTTCAGGCTGGCCCTCAGCTTACTATGTAGCCCAGGCAAGCCTCGAACTCAGCAATCCTCCAGTCTCTGCCTCCCGAGTGCTGGGATTACAGGCGTGAGCCACCACACCCGGCCCTGTGGTATGTGGTATTGATGGCTGGTGGGCATGAGTCTCCACGCCCAGTATTCTATGTGGTTACCGGGGATCGAACTCAGGACCTTACACTTGCAAGGCAGGCACCGGAACCACTGAGCTAACCCTCCGGCCCCAGCTTGATAAATTTAATGTGTCAGCATTACTGATGACAAAATTTCATCTAAGTAACCCAATTAAAAATTCAAAATTTAAATTTGAAAAATCTCTCATTGAAAAATGATAAAATTTTGAAAATCTGCAAAATATACTTCCTATATATTTTAGTATTCTGAAAAGTGTTACATTAGCTTCATTTTAAAATTCATGTTACCCACTAAAGGAACAAGGCCACTCACAGAATCCCATTTTAGAATTACAGCAGAACCTACAATTCACCATTATTTAACTGATCATTAACCATTAAACTGTGACCTGATCATTTTGTGGAACACAAAGGCAAATCCCAAGCTGGTTACAAAAGGTCACTTGCTGGGATCCAAACTTGCAACACTGCACCAGGCCCCAACGTAGTAAAGACCTCTCTTCACAGGCCAGCACTGCGCAGCCGACAATTCTTAGTTCTCAGAGCGGGGCTAGAGGTTCAGCTCAGTGGCACTGCACCTGCCTGGCAAGATCAAAGTCCTGAGTTTGTTTCCCAGTACTAGGAAGAAAAAGAGTTCTCAACAAATGGGATAGTACATAGAATAGTGAAACATACTGTTACTTTACTGTATTTACATTATCACTGAGTACAGCATCACTGCTTATATATCCAATTCAATTTACCATTTTCTGAAAGCTTTGTAACAAGTCTACATAAAATGGTAAACACCTTCTCACACTTTTAGTAGTGTCACTACTCAGCAAACCCAGCCAAGGCCAAACACTGAACAACCTCACACAAAGTCTTCCTTCTCTCAAGATCCTTCATGTTTACTCTGGTAAAAAGCTAGAACCGCCTTTCTATCAGATCAGTGACTCAACCTGTAAATACAATTTGACCAATTGTACTTTCAAAAGCCCATCATGTAGAATTCTTGTTATGTTTAAACATTATGGTGGTTGCCTTACCTTCTCAACTACAAAACAACACCTATGTATTTCAAGAGATCCAAAAGTTAAAAAATAAAACCAGACAGTGCAAAAAATGCATGAGTGCTGTAAGAGTTTAATTGTTAAGACAAAAGCACTACATTATCATTTGAACAATCTTTCAGAAAAAGAAAATCATCAAAATTAAAATCCCATGAATGCCTACTATCAACTTCATATGAAGACCTAGAAGTAGGCTTCTAGAAATGGAAACATTTGGGTCCAGTGGAATTTGCAGAAGAATGTCATTAAATGATACAGAGAACATCATGTAATTTAAAATCAAGTCAACCAGGTACTTAAAAAAAGACATGCTAATAGGTCTTAACACATAAAACTGATTGATTAGTGGTAGCATGCTTTATCAATAATGGTAGGAGCAATTTACAACAAACTTCGGAGCATTTCAAAATTATTTTCTGCTGTAGCCAATCTTTTAACTACACTATAATGAAGAGCTACCTTCCAGTTATTTGAAGGGTTCCACTTCAGTGTTTTATAAAGGTTATTAACTTCTATGTAATCCAAAGCCATCCATACAACAACAAAAAAAAGCGCAATTATATTCCTTTTTTCAAGTATTTATTCAAAGCAGTTTCCATGACATGTTAAATGTCACATTTAGATACTGGCATTAACAGATCTCTTACTTTTCTTCCATACGTTTTTTTCTGAGAAAATTTTAAGTTAGGAAAATAACCTTGCCTTCAAACTCTACAGTGCAAACAGAATACAATCTGATTACAAAATAAAATGCATACAAATTAACTTTGAAGTAATCTCTTCCCAATAGTTTTCTAAAAGGTAACCCTGTAACTTCTATTATCACTGTTCAATGAATTAGTGCCTACCTGCAGTTACTTGAAGACTTTAAAGAATTCCTCCCACAAGTTAAAACAACATATGGACTGCTGTGACAAGAACATCTAGTTATTAGGATTGAAGTCTTCTGTAGCATCTTCTTTCTCCTTCTAAATGTAGTACAATTTTTTTAAGGTCTTTTATATGCCTTTAAGAACTAGTCCATCCCCAATTTCCTGCATTTACAGGGGCAATTCACTAACATTTAGTAATTACCCTATTGCTTTTTCTAAAATTACACTGTCTTCTAGTCCCACATGCTTTACTTTACCTAAGGTCATTTAAGTGATTACAAGAACCATACCCTCTTTTTGAGAATGTTAAAGACAGTAAAAACCAGCCCAAGTTGGACAATATGAAATTAATCTGAGTTAATTACTAGTTCACAGTGCAATGAACAAGACCAGGGACAAATCAAAAGGGGACTGGGAGAAGATATTAGGGGAATACATTCTCTGTAGAGAATTTTAAAATAATAAAAATCGACTTACCATGTTCCCAGCCTCTAACAATCCCCTTTCCCACACTCATCTTCCATCCACCTGGTACACTACTAGTGCTGTTTACCTTGCACTCATTAGAACGCTAGCATTGTTCTTCGTGCTGAACTTAGCACACGACTTAAATGCTTAGGGTAAAATCTTATCAAACACGTATGCTACCTCTACACAGAAAAGGAAAAGCAAAAAAAATCTATAAAGTAGCACATTTTCTTTCACCATTTTAAAACAATGGTCCTCAATATGTACAGCTAAATCCAGTTGGGGCATGTGAAACACAGCATCCCAGGTAGCACTCCTAGCGACTGATTTGTGATGTGGATGTCCTACAGGTTCCTTTGGAATGTCAATCAGATTATATTCAACCCTCCCTAACTTTCCAGATAACCTAAAAACAGCTAATTACAGAATATACAGACTCAACTTGCACAATTGATTACTAGAATTCCTTTACCTGTGGAAATATTTAGCAAAATTATGCTAAATCATAGCATTTAATTGTGATCAGAACTGAACAAAGACATTCCCTTCTCAAACTTGTACAAAATAGTTTTGTGAAGTTTGGAGTTATCCTTAAATGCTAGCACACTGGCAAATTAAGAAACTGCACCCTAATTTCACTACTTTTATTATTTTATTTTTTCACTAATGTGTCAATGCAAATTCAACTGTCTCCAAACCAACCAAATGTTTAAATTTCAGGACCTACATACTGCGTGGTGAACATGGGTTCAGTCCTGGCTTCAAGAATCCCTAATTTCAAAGGTTTATCAGTACTGACAAGAAAGTACCAAAAAGTGGTAGGAGGGGGTGCTCCCACCTCTAAGTAGTAAAACAAAAGCATACAGATTAGTTTCTAATTATAGAATGCAGAGGACTAACAACTGGATATTAATATTTTGACACTACCATCACAAACTGCCACTTGGATAGATGTTCCACACCTGCAGAGGACTGTAACTCAGGCACAACCAAGTTCAATGAAGAACTTATCAACCCAGTGTGGAGTTAATTATAGAAGATGGCAGTAGAGTTCTACCTGAGGTCCTGAGTTCAATCCCAGGTACCTAAATAAATGCCAGTAGTAACCCAAAAGGTATCAAAATCAGAAATAGGACAGCAGAACTACAGAGCTCATTACTTGAAATGGGATTGGTAGTTCTACCGAGACAGGCCAAATCAAAATTGAAATCGATGCTACTAACATCAAAAAACACAGGTTGATGCTATAATAAACCAGTAAGGAGCTGATAAATTTTCCTGACCATGTAACAGGTGCGTTCTGAGTAGTTATTATCTTCCTTGCTGCTTCTGTCTCCCTAACCCTTTCACAACCAAAACACACACAAAACTGCCATACCACCCTTCTGAAACTCTAACAACCAAGAACTTTAAGACTTAAAAAAAGAAAGAAAAAAAACTACCAAACCACAATGAAGACAGCAACAAAAAATTTTAAAGTAAAACTGACATGTTTTATCAGCACTGAAGACACCTTGGCATACCCCCAGAGAACCACAGCAAAGGCTGAAGAACTGGCAGCCTAACTACTAGTAGAAATGTAGGTAAATGGGGCTGGTTCAGTCTGACCATCTAAGTTAGAGCTCCAGATCCTCTGTAGTGCCAGACAACTGACTCCACCAACCTGGAGAAAAACTGCTACGGGACACAGCTGAGAGGGTTCTTTCCATCGAGCCAAGATCCCTCAACCTTCTTACCTGAATGAGATGAGAACACTGGTAGGTAAGCTGGGGTTTTTGCCCTTCAGACAGGAATCACCAGACTTGGTAGGTGTTCCTCAATAAAATCTCACTGAGCAGAGAATTCCAAGGTTCTCAAGCTCTTCTCCCAGCCCAACACACATTCACAACAAATTAGTTTTAAATGTCCTCCTAATTATGATATTACAATCACCAAATATCTGATTTGTTTTAAAAAACTTTTATATAGGCTACAGTAACAGGAAAACCTCTGGGAGTAAAACTCCTTATCATGAGTAACCTTTAGAGATAATGTACATACATCCTCATAAAATTATCTGTAAAAGACGGGGGATATCTTAAAAATTGATACTTTCAATCTATTTTAAAGTTTGAAAGATTAAATTGTATAAAATGGACAAAGGACTGCAATGGAAAATAGAACAAAAAGATGTCTAAACCTCAAGCTTAGTAACAAGAATCCAGAGAACTAAGATTGGGCCGACAGATGGGAGAATTTACAGAACTTCAGATCCATCATGTGCTCGTACAATGGATAAAATATCTCAAGACAGGCATGAAATTTAAAAGCACTAGTGACAGAAGTAAAAAGTCATGACTTGTAAATGACTTCATACAAAGCTCAGTATTCAAAATAACATCAAACTTCTTCACCAAATCTGTCTAGCCATCCTGGTAATCTAGTTTTTATGTAGAATACAGGAATACAGGAAGGCCTCAAAATTATGGTATCTGCTTCCACAAACCAAGAACGCATTGACCCAGCATCTAAGCTGAGGTAAAAGGACTCCCAGAGTGACGGCAAAGGCCCAACTGAAGTTACTCAAGGGTAAACCTTAAAATGGAAATCAAAAAGATGAAGCTGATGATTACCAAATAATTTGTGTACAAATGGAAAAATTTACAATCTGTTAATCTAGAGATACATTAGTACCTAATGGTAGAAAAATACTTATCTAGGCCAAGAGATAAAATACCTAAAGGGACCAGAGAACAAGAGTGGAAATACAACTTAGACATACAGCAACAAAATGATTCAAAAACCATTTTAAGAGTAGCATTTTCTACACATAAAATTTATGAGAATCTCTAGAATTTAAACAAATTACTATGGTCAAACAAATCCTAACACATCAACGACTGTCATTTTCTAACTCAACCTGCCAAACTATGGGGCCTGTAAACATTTAAACATCAGCCACAGCACACCCGTTTCTTATAATTCCCTAAGTTTTAAACTCAGTGATTTTTGATACAGGATATTTACATAAAATAAGCAGTTACATAGCATAACACAAAATAAAACCCCAGGCTAACAACTACACCACTATTTTTTTCACTGATCTAGACCAGTTGCCAAACACTTATAAAGATCCAGACAGTAGCTGTTCAAGTTGGTACCAACTACTCAGTTCTGCCGTGGTAGCACAAAACCTACCAGACACAACCTGTATACAAATAAGCACAGCTATGCTGCAATGCTGTTTTACAAAAACAGGCTGCAGACCCCCAATTTGGATGTCTACCCAGGATTTCAATTTGCTGATGCTGGTCTCACACTCATGGCGCCTCCTTCCTCAGCCTCCCAAGTGCTAGGATTCACAAGTATATACCACCAGGCCCGGCACAAGTTCTTAAATACCAGATGTATCTCAACTCCACAAAAGGAATCAAAAAGCTATTTGATCACCTGATTCTGCTATAAAATTACTAAGCTATTTTTCAAGTTAGTTTTTACCTAGTTAACTATTCTCAACACTCTGATTTACCAGTCTTAAATTCACTTAGGGATTAAACACATATTAACATTTATCTTGAGTAGTAAGTAACTAAAGAATTTCCCATCTAAGTGACAAGCATCAAATTCCCTGTTCATGTAACAGATCCCAAGAACCTTCCAACTCAGAAGTCTTACCAATTTGTAGTTTTACAAATAAAACCAGTGATAGGAGAAACTATTCTGACAAACTAAAAGTTGTCATTTAGGCTCCCTGGTCACATAATTTTAGAAACACTTAAGAATTCCTAGGTGCACCTTCAAATCTTCACAGCTTATCTTGAAAGTAATAAAAAAAATAAAAGAATTCAAACAAAGGAGCACATCTCAACACAGTATACATTTCTTAACCTCCCTTAGGATGTATTTATGAAGGACTAAGTTCACCACAGCTCTAAAAATCTCTCTGAACTAGCTGCATTTCTATTATTGTTAACAATTTCTTAAGTCCTTACTTTTATTTGATGGAAGCATAAAACATTTGTGCAAAGGGGTTCTTGCACATGTATCCAAATTTTTTCTAAAAAGCGTAATACATGTTAAGTCAAAAGCTGGGCAATCTGGAAAGTACTCATATAAAACAGTGGCTACAGAAGTAATTATTAAAACAACAAATAAATCAACATTATTTCCAACTCGGACAGGGAGGATACACTGTGGCAAAAAGTTTGCTAAAAACATTTAAAATTTCACTGCAATTTTAACCATGTCAATTTTGACAAAGCTTAATGCTTTTTCAAACTTATGCTTCTAGTAACTTGAATTCATGACAATTTTTAATATTCCTGTTTTTCCTGGTCTGATGATAAAAGAGCCAATACATTTTTATACAAAAGGATTTATTAAAAAACCAGTAAGACACTACTACATCATGACACTGTCACACTGGGCTTTTAACACAAGACTTGCTCTACAATACTGGGGGAAGGGCATAAAACACAAATTGATTCTGAAGCATAGCAATTAAGAAATAAAACAATGAAAGCAAATTTCTTTTAATGAAAACTCAGAATTAAACTTCAGAGGGACCCAACGTCATACTTCCATTCAGGGACTTGATACAAAAAATTTAGTTTGAACTGCTATTAGCAGGTGGCAGGAGCCACCTTCAAATGAATCTTCAAATTGGAAAATACTGCTTCACCACCTGGGGACAAAGAGAAGAAAAAAGAAAGTCACTCTGGGTAGGCTACAACACTTAGCAAAAATTTACATAAAACTGAATTATCCCTATGTTCCACTATATGTAAATACTGAATAACATTAAATGTGTGATGTTTTATAAATTAAAGCTGAACAGTACAGTCCATGAGCTGTAAATTCACATGTGCACCACTGGTTTAAAGTATGATATGCTTTCATAAGGATTCTTTAAAATTACAAAAAGCTTTTCAAAAAGTATTACCTATGAAACTCATAAAAAACTCAATTTGGTAAAAGGACATTTTGACCCAAAAGCATCTATAATTTAAACTTATTTTATTGGATCAGCATATTTCTTGTTCATCACAAGTTATAGAAAAGTTATATACAACTAAAAGAAAAAGTTATCTTATAAATAATTATATATATAAGGAGTTGTCACAACAGGAATTCAGCTCAAGAACTTCTTGCAATTACTGCTACAACGTCTATAAATGGGAAAAGCAAGCATTAAAATAGATTAATAAAATATAAAATTAAGACTGGAAAATCCAGAGACAAGCTGTGTCCTTAGAAGAATAAATAGTTAAAATTATTCAGTAAGCTGACGTATTTAACCATTACTGGGCCTGTAAAAAATGCATTAAAATTACATTACAAATAGTTTTTAAAAAGCAAAGAAATAAGTGAAGGCAAAGCTTGAAGTATCCACTTTATTTTATAATGCTGATACAGGATGTTGGAAGAGACCATACCAAACGGCAGCATTCGAGAGCGTGAGCATCTCGTACCCTGTCCGCATTGAGCGGGCCTGTGAGAATCGTGAAGTCAGCGCGACACAGGGCCTGCAATGAAGCTCCCGCTGGCGGGTACAAACAAGGTATAATGTCAGAGTTAGTAGGCAATACTTTTTTGCTGTAATTTCTTAATTTGTACCCATTAGCAGTACTTTACCTGTTAACTTTACTGACTTGTTAATAATAGGACAAAAAGGCAAAAAAGCTTAAAAGCACCTGTTACATATCTTGAAAAATCACTATGTAATAATATGGTAAGCACTTTTGGGTGCTGCAAAACTCTTAAAATATTAAGCACTGTTTTATATACAATATAGATTATATCAACTACTACTTTAAAATGATCTCTTAAAAAACTATTTTTAGAACATACCTGTTGGGGATAAGTTGCAAATGGAATAATTTAGTATGGTTTGTAGCTATTTTGATGACCACCTCGCCTGGATACTTTTCCATAACCACTCTGCTGGTCTAAAATAGAAAAAGTGTTAAAACTACATCTGTAGTGATTACATAATCAGAACACAGTATGATTTCAAATAATCTCAAAAACCCCCAACTGTGAAAAATTCACCCAAAGGAATCATTTAACCAGTAACTTTTAACAAAATATGTAATGAATGCCTACAATGGCAAGCATTCAGTATGAGTTTATTACTTGTATAAAATGGAAGACAATCCCCTGACCCTTTATAAAGGTCTGAAGTTCCAAAACAGGGACAGCTGACCCTTTCACACCAACCAAGTAAAACAGCCTTACAATGGGAGATTGTCAACCACAGTTCACGTTTTATTATCTCTGCCCTTCTCGGCAAAGGGCCATCTCACCCGCTTCATCTTTGCTGACCACCTTCTGACTTTAGTTAATCTATTACTGTGCAGCAGGCCTAGTCACCTAAAAGGTTGTTAACTCCAAAAACTGGTCTAACCAAGGAAGGAAAATAAACAGCACTTAATGCAATTGGTATAACCGCTATCCTCTCAAGAATGGAAGACTGCTTCTAACAGAGCTCTTTCCCAGATAACTTGAAACATACCACAGCTTAGGTGGGCACATCTTAATTAGTGAGGCCACGGCTTTCTAAACCTAAATTTCAAGTTTCCTGCTCTATCACATTCAACATCTAAGAGTCCTAAGTCAGTAATTTTAAGAGAGGATACGATTAAGTTTTTAACTGGCAACATGTGATATTAGTCAATTAGGTTAAGACACTTTATGCCAAGATTATTGGTTGGTCTAAGAATAGACATTTGGAATACCTTCAGCTGACAAGATCTGACCTAGGCTTAAGTATTTTCGAATCCAAGAAAAACAGCCAGCATACATATGCAAAAACTCACATACACCCTACCCTTATAATATGCATGTGATACAGGCTGGGAGGAATCTGGCAATAAAATGGCTGCAGTTTAAAGTTTCCAGGAATTTGAAACCTGAAGAAGTTTTGCACTTGGCAAAACTACACTAACTTTTCTACCTATCCAAATTTGTACAAAATAAATGTCAAATAGCAGTTAATATAAAAAGTATAGTACTTACTGCTATAATCACCATATCCATAGTAGTTGTTGTAACCAGTGTAGTCATATCCTCCATAACCACCGTAACCTTGGCTGTTATATCCATAGTTGCCATAGCCTTGATTCCAATAGTTACTATATCCCTGGTTCCAGTTTTGACTGGGGCCTGCAGCACATTAATAGGTTCACTAAAGTCAGAAGATCAGCAAAGATCTTTACTTCAGGATAATTCAAAAGCAGAAAAGCTTAAGATAGAGTAAACATAGGCTATAGCTTACCACCACCTCTCCCACGAGCTCTTCCTGAAAAGCCTCCTCTTGACCCCCACTGCTGCTGTTGCTGGTACTGCTCCTTCGACATTGCTACTTTTATTTCACACTAGAAGACAAAAATTGTTATACTGTAACTCAAGAAAATAAAGTTGCTCATCATCCAATTATAATAACCAGAAGAGCCAATACTGTTCATCTACTGTTGGCTATTTGGTGCTTTCTTCCACATCAGTTTGTGAACTCCCATCAATTATTGACAGGAATAAGTACTTCCAATGATACCAGTAAATATATGCTAGAGATATTATTACTTCATCCCATTTGTCAGGTCCTAAAGAATCATTTTTCGATAAATGGATAGACAAAAATCCACTTTAACAATCAAGTCCTTCCTTAAAAATAAAAAAGTAAGTCTATCAATAATTTTGACAAATTAGGACCCAATGGGACGTCTTTTGGGCATAAGCATACAAACTGACAGACTTACAGATAGCAAAGCTATCAAATTTTCTGTAATGCTCCTTTTCTCTAAGTTAACAGACACTTAAAACTTACTTTACTAAGCCCAACATTGTGGTATTTCTTTTCCATTATCTTCTTCACTGGTTCTTCTTCCTTAAAGGTAATAAAGCAGAATCCACGCCTCTTATTGGTTTTGTTGTCCATGGGGAGCTCTATGGATTCCACCTAGTATCAAAAAACAAGCTTTAGTACCTTAGTTTGCATTTATTAACCAACACAACGTTAGCAGGAAAATAAACATTTGGCCCTCAAGCTCTGTTCTGCCATGCCTCTTCCCTGTTTAGACTAACCATTTAAAGTTTTCAAATTATGAAATCCACACTAAGTCAGTATACTCAACCACGAAACCAAGCTTTACCAGTTACTAACATTTGCTACCTAACTCAAGAATCGCAAACTTGGAATGCCAACAAGACAACAGCCCTTTTTAACAAAAATTGTATTTGAATAGCTACCTATGAGAAAAACCAAGTATAGAGTACCTAAGACTACTGCAAACTGAACAGCAAATGCTACACCCAAGGTGGAAGGTGCTACTCAAAGATGACTGTTGGCAAGCAGGAAAGCAGCATTTCTGATGCTGCTTGCTATTAAAAATAAGTCTATAGTTAGTCTCATTATATCTGGAGAGAGAGAGAGAAAGAGAAAGAGAAAGAGAAAGAGAGAGAGAGAGAGAGAGAGAGAGTGTGTGTGTGTACACACTGGGGATGGAAGCCAGGGTTGTCTACTGAATTATACCCTTGATCCTTTGAGACAGCATCTGGTCGCTGAGGCTGAGTTTGAACTTTCAATCTTCCTGCCTCAGTCTCCTAGAGTGCAGAGATTAAAGGCCACCACACCCAGCTTACTTAAATTTGCCTTTCTAAATAAGAAACATTTTCCTTTTTTTTTTTGAGACAGGGTCTCGGCTTTGTAGTTCAGGTTGGCCCTGAGCTCACTATGTAGCCCAGGTAAGCCTCAAACTCAACAATCCTCCTGCCTCTGCCTCCCAAGTGCTAGGATGATAGGCATAAGCCACCATGCCTGACACTGTGGCATTGATTGCTGGTGGGCATGAGTCACCACGCCCAGCATTGTATGTGGTTCCTGGGATCGAACTCAGGGCCTTGCGCTTAAGAGACAGGAGCTGGAACCACTGAGCTAAATCTCTGGCCCCACATTTTCCTGTCTTTAATTCATTCTTTTCCTATTCTCAACTAAAAAGTTTCCTTCTAAATTATAGGTAACCTAATCTAGATGACTTCTTTTTATTGTCTGTGTTTTTGTATCTTCTACTAAGCCAATAAACTTCTTGAGCTAAGAATGCTTGTTGCAAGCTCAGATGCAGTATGGGCCCTGCAAGTAGTCCCAGCAACTTGGGAGGCAGAGGTAGGAGTCAGCTGGGCTCAGGAGGCCAGACCAAGAAGAAAGCAAAAGCCCTGCTTCTTAAAGTAAAAAATAAATAAATAAATAAAAATCGTATCCTTGTCACCTCTGTGTACCACGTGCAAGCACACTACGTAAACAAATGCTCAATAAAGGAGAAAAATTTCATCAAATAGCCTTCAGAGATCTGATCTTAAAATATTTTCAATCTTTGTGTTTTTTGTTTTGCTTTTTTGAGACAGGATCTCACTATGTAGTTCAGGCTGTCCTTGAACTCCTAGTGAAACTCCTGCCTCGGCCTCCCAATGTTTCCAACATTCTTATTCCAAAAGAAATCATGTAATATGCCCTCATCTAGAGCAGCTTTGAAAAATCCAGTGACTCAGTCTACTTAATAATGGACTCATTCACACTAATTTTAACATAAACTGGGTTACAGCATTTAAAACATACCTCACCAAAACCACCAAAGTACTCCCTTATTTTCTCTTCAGGTGTATCTGGAGAAAGGCCACCAACAAAAATTTTTTTAACAGGTTCTTTTGTTTTCATGGCTTTGGCCCTTTTAGGATCAATCACCTTCCCATTCAATTTATGTTCTTTCTGATCCATGACCTAAGGAAATTAAGTTTTCCATTTTAAATATTTGTAACTTAATTGATACTCAAGAGTCTATCAACTTACTTAAAAACTATCGCTATATATAGCTGTCAGGCACATACTGACTAGCTCAAGATTAAATTGAGAAGACAGTGATATATCAGATCATACATACTGTCAGATGGGGTAAACTACACAATTTAACCAATTACTAGGGTAGATCAACTTTGCTAACTGCCAAGCAACTTAAACAAACATGGTTGCTGTTTCTTAGTCCAAGATCAAAACAATGATTTGATCAGAAGTTGCTTAAGAAAAAAACTTCAAAACATGCAGCTCTGTGAACTCAGAGAACGTCCTTTTTTAAATTCTTTTTGTGTATTTGTGTGGTACCAAGGATCAAACTCAGGACCTTATGTTTACAAGGCAGGTGCAGTGTCACTTAGTTAAATCCCAGGCCCAGAACAAACATCCTTTTCATTAGGCACTTTAAAGTTTTTTTTTAGATTTGTGTACATTTTGCTGGGAAAGGAACAGAGCCTTGTCTATGGTAGGAAAGAGCTACCCCCAGCCAAGTCTGTCTCCCTACACACTTTTTTGGGGGGAGAGGGAAACTGTTTACCAGGAATTGAACTCAGTTAATTTTAATTTACTAATCCTGGCATACAGAAAAATATCCAGTAAATAATTCCTGAATCTGCCTCTCTTAATTTGTAAACTGTTTTGGCAAGCTTAACTTCTTCCCCCTTAAACTCATAAAAGGGAAAACTACAAATAATGTGGAAAGTACATTACAAACTATGTTTTATAATATTGACTTATCAGAATACATAACACACTACCTTATCTACACTCTCCGACTCTTTAAATAGCACAAAGCCAAAACCCCTTGATCGCCCTGTGATAGGATCTAACTTCAGAGTGCAGTCTACAACTTCACCAAATTTGGAAAAGTAGTCCTTCAGATCTTTCTTTGTAGTGTCCCAGCTAAGGCCTCCTATAAACATTTTCCTGTAAAGACAAAAAGCAGTATTAAAATGCTAAAAAGAAAATTAAGCTTTGCCTTAAATACTGTCTGTATCTACATCAGTAAAGGACCTTTTCCAAACTGCACCAATTTTACTGGGCAGTGTATTAAAATGTCAATCATCCTATATAGCCATACAGCAAAAACATTTTAAGAAATTTTGGCTTCTGCTGCTACTGGGTAATTATAAAATAGTGAGCAAGCAGCAAATTAGGTGGACTTATTAAAAAAAGGAATAAAAGTATACCCAAGTAAAATTACTATAGTGTTTTTTTTAAATATTAACAGCAAGAATCTTAGTTTCTTCAGAAACTTCATTAAACTTGTCAAAAAGCCATGATAATTCTCCATTCATCATAGCAACCAATACTTGTATTTATATTATAGCTAAAGAACTATTTAAAAATAGTTCTCCCATTAATAAAGCTCTTAACACATAAAATGGAAAAAACGTCTGTCTCAGAAGTTGTGAACCAACTTTCTGAATGTGCTAGAAGTCCTTAATAAAAACAAAAGTAATCACATGAACAATCTGGTGGAAAAATATCCACTGAAGCACAATTCACTAATAAGGTGATTTACTTACAGTAGAACCTCAGTTAACTGGCAATATTTAAGTCTAAAAAATGATAAAAATGCCAGGTGGCGAATGGGAAACCACCAAGACCAGACAAAAGAATAGCAACAAGAAATTTAAGGTTAGATCTTAGCAGTATTATAATAATATGCCAAAAAGTTCAAATCTGGAAGCTCTGTGATCCTTTTTATATCTGCTCTCCTTGCACACATGCGCAATGAATCTGTACCTTCTACTCTTTAACAGGACTGGCAATCTTTAAAGGTAAACTGTCAGAATTTGTTATGCAGGAGCTAAATGGGAATAGAATCATGCTTTCTTGAGCTTTTATTCTTAACTGGGCCATCATAGGGAGGGATAGCAGAAAACATGGTAGTTACAGCTCCAGAACGAAATTATATCAAGTCTTTCATACAGAACATCTCTATTTTGTGGGCTTTCAAGATGTAGCCACTAATGCCCATTCTTGTACAGAGACCAATTTACTGGCCTGGGAATTGGGTTCTTTCCACTCCTTCACCCCAAGGATAGCCTGATTAACTGAGGTGTTACTGGTCTTATTTTAACCACAGACTTGTTAAAACTTCTAATGACAAAGCTAACTTTGAGTGGAAAAGGAGTCTTACATTATAGGCATATCTGTGCTTCTCATTCCAGACTACGTTTTCAATGTGAGCATGTACTCTAGAATTGGGCCATTTATACACTTAATTTTCTGGACTTCCTCAAAATTCCCTTCTTGAATATAACCTTTTTGATATTCTATAATGAAATGAACATACCAAAACACTCATAATGTTTTGTAGGTATTTTAAATGTTTACTTATTGCTACTTCTATGGAAAAATTTTGAGATACTGTTTCAATAATGCACACTTCATTGATTTAAACAATATAGCTTCTAATATACAATGCTGTTTATATAATTTGTTATAAATATATTTAATCTAAAAATCCAAAGTACTCCCTTAACAGATGAAATTACATTACCAACAGTTACTCTCTTTCAATGTTGAGGACACCACTTTTAAGATAAAATCATGGGCTATAAAACAATGATTACTAAAGAAACTTCCCATCAATAATTTAACAAGCCTGAAATTCTTCAGTCTGAACAAAGTTTGTATCCTACAGAGGTCCAAGATAGTTAAGATTTATTTTTATAAAGGTAAATTTGAAAGGCAAAAACTTCTGCCTGGTCTATTCATCAAAGATCAGGACAGAATTAGTTTGTATTAATTTGTATTAATGTTTATATTGGGAAAACACCTTTAATTTAAAATTAATACAAAAAAATTTAACACCCACAACAAGCCATGTTCTATTATCCTCAACTGTCAACTGTTTCTCACAGGTAGAAATTTTACTAATTATCAGATAAACATACTACAGTAATTCAAGTTACCCAATATAATTGCTTTCAAAACAAACTCCCCATCTTTAATATATAAGTTGTTATAATTTAGACCTCAAAGGATTCACAAAATAGTACTCTACACTTAAACAACTAAATTCCATTTATCCAGAGCACTAAATACATGGTCAACTATAACTTTTACATATTCCACACAATGATTTCTTAGAGCAAAATACAGAGTAGAACTTCAGATATCCAGCACCTTTAGACAATTCAAAGAGCTACTTATTAATTAAGCCAGGAATCCATTCCTGGAATCCCAGTACTTGAGGTTGAGGTAGGAGAATTTTTTAATTCAGTGCCAGCCTGGGCTACATAGTAAGACTCTGTCTCAAAACGCAAAAAAACTACTTATTAATACATCAAGTACATCTCATTTCTTAACTTTAAAAGTCTTTTCTCTTCTTCTAGACTAACCACAAATTGCCATTTCTAAATGTGCAACACTTCAATTTTATATGGTAAGTGGCTAGATCTTAGAACTTCAAATTCTGCATAATATGCAATTTCTGAGCAACAGGCTTAGAGGTTCTTGAGACAGTTACATTAGTATTTTGGCAACCCAAAAGCATTCTGGCTTTCTTCTGCTCTAATTAGTTGAACTGATAATAGGCAGGTAAATATACTACAAAGAAGACAATACCAAATATATTCCATCTTTACTAAATGGAACATATTAACTCTATCTTTATTCAGTAGGCACTTCAAGCAGTGACTGTAGAGCTTAATACGACAAGGTGTTAACGAACTTCATGGGTAAATGGGTACTTATTTTAGCTTCTCTTCAACACTGGCATGCACTTTCTACCAAACTAAGACAGAGCCTAAGATTAACAGCAATTTAAATTATCTCTATGTAATATGACTGTATCTTGCTTAAAGCACAATACCTACTGTCTGTCCAGATTACCTCCGCTGCCTTGAATACAGACTGATTTTCAAGTTGCTGTCACTCCTGTAGAGATGCAAACACTTTCCAATGAAGTAGAGATATTAACTTGAAAATCCCTAAGGAGCAAAATTAAACTACCAAGACTTGTTCAAGTACAACAAAAACAGCTCCTAATCCTACAATTGTTTGAAATTTGATCCTTAGTTGTAAGTAAATCAACAATTCCCAATTAAAATATACAGGAATTCATCTATGATTTACTAACAAAATTTTTAAATCTCATCCAATAACTAAAAAACGGTATTCAATTTAAAACACCTAATAAACAAGTTTGTTTGCTTTCACAGCTGGTATTAATAGTACATCAAATTTTAAAATTCAATGACAAAAGTTGTACAAGTGTACACAACTATCCAGATGCTACTCACTGTCACTCAGGAATGTATGTGGCTTTGAACATTTCAGTATCTTTCAGTGCAGGTTGAAAAGTAGTAAAATCAAACTGCCTATGTTAAATTCTCACTCACTTACTATATAACCATGCTTAAAAATTTTTTGAAGACTTTTTTTTCCCATCTATACAGAACCTAACTGAGGGCAACTGCAATTAGGATTAAATTGGGGTCAATATACCTAAAAGGTACAGAGCACTCTAACCCATTCCAATTGCTTGGCAAGTTATTTTGTAGGGGTAGAGCACAACCTAAACATGAGTTAATAAAGCAACTTTTTCATTTGCACAGTTTGCTTATGTTTTTAACTACAGAGACTTCCAACATTAAAGTATAAAGGCCATCCTTAATATAAATGGGTTCTAAGATTATTTTCAAGGCTAACGCCTTAAAATATGCCAGAAATGTTTAAATATCCCATTAGGGAAAAAAGGGACTGGAATATAGGTCATCTTTAAGAGTCTTAAATGTATCTTCTCAAACAGTCATATATCAGCACTTTATAAATTAAAACATAAAAGGCAACATACATGCAACAGTGCTGGCTGATAGAAAATGGCCCAGCTTCATAATCCTGACATTTTTCTCCACTGATAAACCATCAGGTTCACTACTCCAAAGTCAATAATTATTTAAAGATACTTTCCCTAAGAGTTCTTTACTGAAAAACATTTTATTCAAGGTAAAAGCCCACTAGCCTTAATCTCATTTTGAAATGGGAAGCAAAAACAGGTACTCTGTAAATTTTAAAATTTCCAAACAAATCATAATCGCACACATACGGCTTAATAACAAGTTCTGACAGTTTAAAAAAGACAACAATGTTAGCTGGGTAAATTTCTGGTATATACCATAATTAGCCAATCACTGTTACCTTTTAAAGTGTTAAGTAAGCTCATTATTAATTCTCATTTAAATAATTTTCCGGTGTTTTATAATTATTCTTTAAAATAAACTATAATGAAACGTGACCAAAACATAAATCTTCAACAATTTTATCTGGAAATTATATATTTATTTTAAATGTCAATCACCAAGCTATAGGAGAGGTCACTTCACAACTAAATATCACGTTAGGGAAATGACTTTATAATTTGTATAAAAAACTATCCTTGGAGACAGCTTGACAAATTTTTACGTACACATTACTAGATTTTTTTTAGATCTAATCAGTTTAAAAACACACAAAAACCACAAAAAGATGGTCAATAAATCTTCCCTCTCGAAATACTTCAGTCAATAAAATTTAAATTATGCTATTATTTCTCCACTTTAATAGGTAATTTCTCCCGTAGCTTTATATATATATTAAAACTTTTTAACAGTAAACATAAAAAAGCATCCTATTATCCAAGGCTAACGTGTAGAGCAAACATTTTCAAACCAAGATTAATTCTTCTATATTAAATCCCATTACTTCATACTGCAGAAAGAACCCAAATGACTATTAAAAGACAACTAGGTTGAAAACATCTAACAAGCTAAACAGGACAATTTTATAAGATAAACTGTATAAATGCTTAACCCAACAGCTCCCCTTTTCCTTCAATATAAGGAATGGCATCATGTTCTTTAAGGTTACCCATCAGCTCTAGAAAGTAAACTCCCATTTAACAAGAAGGAATGGCTATGTCCGTAACATAAAGGCTAATGTTCTGGTTTACTGAGATCACTACAGTCACAACTGTATGAAGTTGTCTTTTGGTAACTGACTTAGATAGCAACACTGAAATTAGAATATGGTTTTTACCATTTTTGATGAACTCTTAAATGTGTCAATAAACTCACATAATTTTCTAACAGAAGTAAAAATCTGTAGGACAGTAACTCCTTGTTATTGGTTGGTTTCCTTTTGAATGTATTTACTCAGTTTCACCCATCTCACAAGACAAAATTGTGACAGGTGAACTTTCTGATTGTTGGGAGCTTTTTGATGGTCTTGATAAGCAGGAGTTTACAGTATATGACCCAATACTTAAAAGTGATCCACGTCAGTCACTGGTCAAACATCACCAGTAAACAACTCTTCCCTCCCTACTCCCACATATTTTAAATACCTAGCATTATCAATATACAATGCTCCAAAAACTAAAAACATGCTTACCTCTACTCCACAGGAGTAAATCACTGGCAGTATGAACTATTAGGACACAGGACAAATACACATAAGCTATGAAAGTAGGCTATGTAGTCAATCCTCCTGTGGTGAGCATTGTTTCCAACAGAGATCAGCAAACCAAATAATAAACATATTACCTGAGACCACACTGTTGAAAGTGAACAGAAACAGATTCCACACTTCCAGCATCCAGTTCTGTACCCTATCTACTAAAATGCTGAAAGTCAAATCAAACTTGGACTAATGTTAAGTTATACATCACTCCTTTTGTGAATATGCACACTAGACACATTTTTAAGAGAAATGTCACTTATTTTACTACTTTTTAAATACTTGCAAGCACTTCTTATATCATCACTTGAAGGCTAAATTAATAATCCCTTCCTGATAGCTGTAAGCCACACCAAAATAGATCTTCATCTCTATGAAGGCAGTCTTACAGAGGACAGAGTACGCAGGCATTAAAAATATACAAGTTTACAAAAGCGGTCACATGGCTGGGAGATTAAAAAAAAAAATCCCAGGTTTGAGACAAACATGTTTACCTCAAAGAATAGTGCTGAAAATGTCAATGACATCCTCTAATTCCAAACTTAGTATCTCAAGGGTAGGTAGAGTGGTAGCCTACCATCCACAAGGGCCTGGGTTAGATCCCTAGCACCACTAATAGAAGATTTTAATACTCCTCCCTTAAATGTTCATCACCTCTACATTTGCAGGTATCAGTTTGGGCAATTCTAACCCTGGGAATTTGTTGAAGATTCCAAAGAGTAAGAGAGACTCATTCACTCAGGGTCTTAATTTTATAGTATATCCAACTTTCCTGAAAAAAAAAAAGGTCATAAATTTGTCATAAGACTGTTACAGGATTACTTTATAAAGCAAACAATGCTCTGATTACCCTGGAAGTACTAGGGTATAGAATATAATCTCAAGTATGTAAATAAAAACATGTGCAAGCCTAGTTTTAAAAAATCAGATGGGAAATAACTGGTAACAAAATTCCCAAAGGGAAAGAATCACATTTGAGATCATTTCCTATTGGCTATAGGATCAGATTTATTACCACTACTGTTCCTGTTAATAAATACTGCTGTACCAATGGAATGACAAATGAATGCCAACTAGTTTTTCCTAAACAATCCAATGTGCAGGGAATTAAAAATGTACCTACCTTGTAAAATTGTCCCAAACCTAGCACAACAGCCTAGACTTCCAATGTTCTTTGAATTTTAAAAACTATGCCACCAGGTACTTCTCTACATGGCATGTGTATTTCACCAGACACTAATTTTAAAATACCTGCCCTGAAAGTGCTACAGCAGTGCAGAGAACAATGATTCCACACCACAAAGCAGTACAGGAAACTCCAATGCAATTACTTTTAATTAAAACTATGGATGTTAATGTTTTAAAGATTAAAGCCAAGGTGAACTCAAAAGTCATTCTACTATGGAAACAAACCATTATTGTCAAATTCCACAGTAAACTGTAGGAACATCCTGTAAGAGCTATACCGGCATATCCTCCACAAAATAACTGTTCATTCTCATATTTTAAAAGGGGGGAAAACTGTCTATAAATAATTGACTTTTTTTTTTTTTTTGAGACAGGGTCTCGCTTTGTAGTTCAGGCTGGCCCTGAGCTCACTATGGTGCCCAGGCAAGCCGCCGCGAACTCAGCAATCCTCCTGTCTCTGCCTCCCGAGTGCTGGGATTACAGGCGTGAGCCACCACGTCCGGCATTGTGGTATGCGGTGTTGATTGTTGGTGGGCGTATTTCCACGCCCAGCATTATATGTGGTTACCGGGGATCGAACTCAGGTCCTTGCGCTTGGGAGGCAGGGGCCGGAACCACTGAGCTAACCCTCCAGCCCCAATAATTGACTTTTAAAATGTTTTGATGAAACATTTTGATAGTTTGATAAAAGCTATCCTTGGAGATAACTTGACAAACTTTTATGTACACACTACTGATTTTTTAGATCTGGTCAGGTTTAAAAATATACAAAAACCACACAAAAGATGGTCAATAAATCTTCCCTCTAGAAATACTAACCGCTTTACTCTCACATTTCTAAAAGGAAATGTACACAGAACTGTGTTAATTTAGATGACTTTGAACCTAGTAACCAGTTTATCTTCACAACTGAGTATATTACAAAACTTGCCCAATATCCCTCAAATCATGAGACAAAAGCAAGTGCATAGCAACCAAAAATAGGTTTGGTTGTCTTCAGGTACTTTTATTCAAGAAGAAAAATTTAGTATACGCAATAAAATGGGGCTGGGTGATTTGGCAGTTACTAAGTCAAATGTTAGACATTAAAAATAAAACTATGGCAGGCATGGTGGCACACACCTGTAGTCCCAGCTACTCAGGAGGCTGAGGAGAGAGGATTACTTGAGCCTATGAGTTTAAAAAAAAAAAAAAAAAGAGAGAGAAAAAGAAAGAGAACTATCTTATAAGTGCAAACTTGCTTAACTTAAAATGAATTCAGCAAAATGTATTTTCAGTGAATGACAAGTGGTCATAACCTAACACACTGACAACTGATCATAATCTAAAGTGTTCTTTAATCATAAATGAGTCACCCAAAACAGATATAAAGTACCAGGGCAAGGATGATTCTAATAAAAGTCAAAACAGCCATTCAAATCTGAAACTTTATGGTTACTTTTAATTACTGACAGTAAAAATTCAAAGTTTGTACAAAGTAGTTTAATTTTAATTTACTATTACAGAGCAGTAAAACTGAGTATCTATGCCCACTAGTCATCAAAAACAGACGTAGTAACATTCATCTTAACATACTTATTCAGTATGTCACACTGATTCTAGTTCCCTTTGCCTACTTGTTTCCAGTCTACTTTACAATCTAACACTGGACAGAGTTTAGTGGATGAAAATACAGTAGTAAATTTTGTATAAGATTTAAATGTATCCCAAAAGGGCTCTTAAAATGGAATGTTGTTTGTACTTACATAAGACAACTATATGCAAATTACCACCTATTTCCAGTGGTGAATGATACAAACCCCTGGAAAACTGAATTATAATTCTACAAGCATCAAGATCAACATTTAGGGGAGGTGAAGGCAGGATAAAAAGAATAATCAACCAGCCTCCACAGAGAAGTCATGCACTTACGAGTACACATAAGCCAAATTTAACATTTCAGCCAAATTACAGTGAGAATAAAAAAGCTGGTGAGAGCTACAGCTGAAGGCCACATGAGCCCACCTCTAAATGCTTCACATCCAATTCCTATTAAAGTGCATTTATGAACATGATAGTAAAAGACGAACATTTTTATGTAATGCAGTTATTGGAATTGTTTTACTTAACATCTCCAGAGTATCTCAGTACATCATGCAAGACATTTTAAACACAGTATTTCTATCAAGTAGTCTTTGTATTTAGCATTAAACTTAAAATTTCACACATTATTTGTCCTCTTAACAAAAATATGTGAAACTACATTACTCTTTCCCAGATATAAACATACTAAGTATAACTTAAATTAACTTAAACTGTAATTACATGCATTACCACCGACCAAATATCATGTAATGGCATGGATTTTGCCCAAAGATAGTACACGATACCCAAAAGTTTTACATCCCAGGTACAAGATATCCTACTATGCTAGTGATGTCTAGAATTTCCTGGGGATCAATGGGCAACCAACCAATACATAGCCTCTGCATATTATAACGACTGAAACCTTTATAATACAGAAATAAAATTTAAAAAAGTTTTACCATTCTTCCCGCTGTGCCGTCGCTGCTTCAGTGTGTCGTGGGGAGGAGTTTGAATGGCTAGGGAATTAACAACCGGTACAGCAACCAATCAAAATTCTAGTTTTAGTTTTTGGCATTGTCAGGGTTAAAAACTTTAATTCATTTACACTTCAGTTCAACAGTTGATAACTACAAAGGCAGCTGCTTTGTGACTTGAAAACTGTCCCAAAAAATGTTATACAATTAATCATTTTGGTGCTTCTGTCCAAAGACCAGAATTCAAAAAACCAAAAGACCCAAAATGCTCAAGGCTTAAGGTCCCAAATAGGCTACAAACGTTAAAGATTTAAAGTTTCCAAAAATAGTTTCTCAAATTAAGCTATACCTAACTCAAGATTATGAGTTCTATTATGAGGAAAATGTTCATTTCCTCTCCCACCTCCACCTCCCCCAAGCCAACACCATCAGTAAACAGCAATTCTGCCCGGGGCCAGGATTATTAACTACATTGTACTGCACATTCCGAAATGTTACCCTCCCAAACTCCCCTTCCTCAAATACTGTGGCCTTACCCAGTAAAAGGAAATCGTGGTTTCTAGCCCTGGGTTAGTGACATTTTATTCTTTTATCTTCCACCAAAACCTTGCAACTTTTCATAAAGCGGGGCAAAAAGTTCTCTCACACACACCCATTACCAAAAGGAATGGAAACTAACCCAAGAGCAACCTCAACTGAGAACCTGGATTTAGTCCCTCCAGCTAACTCCTATATTCCGTTCCCAGATGCTGCAACACCACGTTAAAAGCAGCTCTAGGTAGCACATGCCACCGTTTCTACTAGAGGCAGCCTAACACTCAAAAACCTGCATATAAAAAATATAGCCCATAACACTATGTTTTTACGAAAAGGAGCGAGTGGGTAAGCAAGTGGGAAGAGAAATTTAAAAGGCTCCTTGGCACCGAAAAAGGGGAGAGAAATAAAAAATTTAAGCGGCATGGAAAAAGTAGAGTATAAACTGTTCAAATAGTTGGGGCACACAACAGCTGAGAGCGCGAAAAGGGTGCTCGAGGAAACCAGCTCGGGCGCGGGGGGAGGGAAGTACCCAGTCCAGGGCGAAACCCACGCACCCACGGTGACCCGGGCATCACGGCAGGCCCACGCAGCTCCCAGGTACAAACGCGGGGCCTAGAGGATCATGCCGTTGTGCGACAATCTAAAGCGGGAAAAATAAGTCCCAAGACGAAACTTATTTAAATTGTAAAATGCATCCGGCGTGGAGCGGCCCGGGAGCTGTGGGTCGATGGCCCGCACGCAGCTCCCAAAGCCCGCGCTCTTCGCGAACGCTGGCTGTCTTGGGAGGGCGCACAGCTCCAAAGAAACCTCAGCGATCGCAGCAGAAAACCGGGACGTCAAGAAAAGGGCTCAGGAGGGAACAGGAAAAACACATCCCCGAGACGGGCGGGAAAAATCCTGGCGGCTGAGCGGTGGGAGGAGACCGCGCGGGAGGAAGGAGGGCGGGCGGGAGCCGCATGGTGACGGCGGAGGTGGGGACGCGGGGGGGAGGGGAAACGGCGCAGGCCAGGCGCGGGGGGCCGGGGACAGGGACGCTGACGGTGCGGGCCGCGGGGCCGAGGCCAGCGGCCCTACTCACCCTTCGTCCTCCTCGTTCTTGCTGGCATCGATCTTCGCGCCCTCGGACTCCGAGCTGCCGCTCTCTGCGCCTCCGGCGGCCGCTCCGCCCCCGGCCCCGGCTCCGCCGCCCGCCGCCGCCGCCGCTGCCCCCTGCGCGGCCGCCGCCATGGTGCCCTCCTGCTCGCCCGCCGAGCCGCCCACCGCCGCCGTGGCCGCCGCCCCGTCCCCGCCGAACTGCTCCTCCGACATGGTGCTACCGCCGCCGCCGCCGCCGAGACGACACCCGCGCCGCTGCCGCGAGCCCCTACTAGCAGCGAAGGGATCCCCGCCGCCGCGCGCCCGCTACCGCGCCGAGCACACCGCAAGACCCAAAAGGCGCGCGCGTGGCTGCGAAGGCTCCTGCGCCTCTCCCTGGCCTGCCCCCCTCGCCTCCCACTCGCGCGCGGCGCGCACTCCCACTCTCTCTGGCTACGCTAGAAAGGAATATGAGGCAGCGGCGGCCACTCTCGCCTCCTCCTCGCTTTAATGGCGCCGCCGCGGACCACCTAAAATGGCCGACGGAAGAACGGCGCGTCCCGGTCACGTGATGTCAGAGCGCGCCCTTTGCGCCTCCCCGCCCCCTCCGCCGCTAGCCCCCCCATCGGTCCCGCCCTCTCGCTCTCTTTTATACCTTCCCTCACGCGCCGCGCCGCGCTGTGTGGGACCTTTAAAATGGACCGGAAGTGGCGTACTAGGAGACGGCGCGAGGATCATCGAGAACAAGGAGCGTTGGTTCGTAGGTGAGGCTAGAGAGGCCCCTTCCTCCGCCCCGCCCTCTAGAAGCTAGCGGCCCTGGACCGCCCTGTCCTGCGCCCGGGCGCTGGCGAGAGTGGCTGCGCGGTAGGGTCGTCTTGGGCGCCTGAGGCGTGAGCCTCACGATACCCAGCTTGGGGACAGCTCCCTTGCTGTATCCCCCAGGTTCCTTGCTGCTTTCTGGGGTCTCTGGGTTCACCCATCTGTACACGGCCGGCGCGGACGTGAGGCCCAGGACAGCTGGTGCCGCTGGCGAACAGAGCTCCCGTTTCTTCTAAGACTCGCTTTACAAGTAGGATTTGCATTTTCCTGCTTTTCTCCTGAAAGTGTCATCCAAACAAGCAGGTAACGAGTTTTTAAGGAACAAGAATTCTTTGGCTTTGCTTTCGTTATTAGAAGATCCTGAACCGAGAGATGAAGAGGGAAGAGGAAGGGGATGAAGAAAGAATAAAAATATGTTACGTGCGCTAGCAACTCCCCACGAGGGATATCATCTCTATGTACTGCAAACGTGTACTGTGAAAAGTAAATAAATAAAAAGTAAATCCTGAAACCTACCACTGCTGTTTTGAGCTGGAGTTAGGAAGTGTCCTAAATCAGAAGTTCGTGTATTTCAGTAGTTTTCATTCCTTACAATAATTACCATTTATAAAAGCCATGAATCATCTTTACGAGGTTTCTGACTTTGTTATATTGAGGTGGTTTTTAAAAAAAAAAAAACACCGTTAGACGTGTCATACAGGGTAACAGTAAAATTCTTTAACAGAGCAATTAGAAATTGACCATTGGCTGGAAACTAGATCATTCCGGCTGTGGGCTATGTAGCGTCCTGTAATAGCCTTCGAAAAAAGTGAAATTTCTAGGTATTTCTATGGTGAACAATTATTTGCCAGTTAAGTAAACACCTCTATTGTATCTTGTATGTTTGGTATCATTTCTGTAATTGGCACTGCTATGACTGCTGTGTATTCTTAAAATTTAATGACCAGGCGTGGTGACTCACACCTGTAATCCCAGCACTTGGGAGGCAGACAGGAGGATTGCTGAGTTCGAGGCTAGCCTGGGCTACATAGTGAGCTCAGGGCCAGCCTAAACTACAAAGTGAGACCCTGTCTCCAAAAAAAAAAAAAAAATGACAACACTTCTTTTAATGTTTTTTAATTTTGGGCCGGAGATTTAGCTCAGTAGTTCCAGTGCCTGCCTCGCAAGCTCAAGGCCCTGAGTTCAATCCCGGTAACCCCATACAATGCTGGGCATGGTGACTCATGCCCACCAGCCATCAATATTTCTTAATTTTTTTTTAAATTCTTTGAGACAGGGTCTCACTTTGTAGTTCAGGCTGGCCCTGAACTCATTATGTAGCCCAAGTTAGCCTCAAACTCACAGCAGTCCTCCTGCCTCTGCCTCTGCCTCTGCCTCTGCCTCTGCCTCCCGAGTGCTGAGATTACAGTCGTTAGCCACCACAATGATACTGTGGTATGTGGTACCAGGGATTGAACTCAGGAGGACCGTGCACTTACCAGACACCAGAACCACTGAGCTAAATCCTGGGCCCTTTTAATATTTCTCATACCTAGAAAACTAGCCAACCTTCAAACTCCAGTCAAATACTAATATTTCTATGAAATATCAGACTCCTCAAAGTAGAATTATTCATTCCTTCTCCCAACACTTTCCTTATTATTAATTGTATTTAACTAGATCATGAGTGTACAGAGAATAAAAATAATGTCTTCTGTATCTCTTCCTCAGTCCTCTAACACACACATGCAGATATAGGCACAGTAAATCTGAGTTGTATATCTGTATTAGGTAGTTGAATAATTGATAAAATACCTATTACATCCAACTGGCTAAACAAATGTAGTCATTTGGGGAACCTGGGAGTGTTTCCGGGGACATACAATGCTACTCTCTTCACCATGTTCATTTTTGACATTTACACACCTCTAAATGTTTTAAATTTAAGGAGAAAAATACTTGTCCTCTTTTTTTAGGGGGAAAAACCTTATTGCACATTCACAGATAAGGACTGAGCATGTACTTGCTAATGTTCTGTTATCTCAATTCACTGGAAAGATCCTTTCTCAATGACCAGGATATCAAAAATTTCATTGCTTAGGCTGGGTGTGGTGACTCCCCTGTAATTACACCTGTCATCCCAGCACTCGGGAGGCAGAGACAGGAGGATTGCTGAGTTCAAGGCTTGCCTGCTTTATAATGAGCTCAGGGCCAGCCTGAACTATAAAGCGAGACCCTGTCTCAAAAAAAAAAAAAATCCAGGCCCTTGTACTTGCCTCTACCATGAAGCTACATCTCTAGCCCATTTTTAATTTTATTTTACAATTTACGTTCCTCCTCCTTTATCCTCCCAGCTAGCTGGTCTTACAGATGTGCACCACCACTTCTGTTAAGACATTCCAGTTGTAACTTGCTAGAGGCACTCTGTAAACAGTACGAGATAACCTGTGCTCCAGGTTTTTAAAGTGAAGTATTTTCTACTGGAATCTAAAACGAACTGGAAGAACCCATTTCCGAAGCAAGGTTCACATACTCCAGCCGGACGTGGTGGCTCACGCCTGTAATCCCAGCACTCGGGAGGCAGAGACAGGAGGATTACTGAGTTTGAAGCTTGTCTGGGCTACATAGTGAGCTCAGGGTCAGCCTGAACTACAAAGCGAGACCCTGTCTCAAAAAAAAAAAAAATTATTTCACATACTCCAGCCTCTGTACCAAGTTAAATAGCTATAACCTGAATGGACCCACTGACTCAAAGACAGAGCATCCTTGGGAGTCAGTGTTCTTTTGGAGCTGCCCTGAGGTTTTAGAAGTGGTCAAGTGCCCATAAAGTTAGCATCACTCTTGGTGATCAAGAGTTCTCAGGGTTCGCAGTGGCACTTGACCAATGAATAATCAGGGTCTATTTCAGTAAAGTCCACCTACTAACACATCTGTTCCCTGTTAGCCAGGTGAATGCCGAAGGCTGCTTTTAGATCCAGGTAAAGATGACATAGCTCTAGCCAGGCATGGTGGCTCACTCCTGTGAGCCTGGTGCTCTGAAGGATGAGGCAGGAGGGTCACAAATTCAAGGGGACAGCAGGACTCCATAGTGAGACCCTATCTCAAGAAAACAAAGGAAAAAGAAAAGGGAGAATAAGGAGAAATAAACACTAGCTCAAAAAGGGTTCAAACGGGAAATTAGTAATATCACTCCAGGCCTATATATCCAACGCTCTACTTAACATCTCCATAGGCATCTCCAGGGTTAGATGTTCCAAACGACTCAGTCTTTCCTACAAAGTGCTGCTTTCATCTTCCTGAGTCTGCAGATTGTATTTCCACCAATTGTGTTTTCCTGCCCCAAACCAGGGAGCCCTCCTTACTGTCAGCCCCCTCCCTGGACCCCCTGCATCTAATCACACACTGACTCCTCCTTATAAAATGCATTCATTCATTTAAATGCTTCTTAGAACACAAATACTGGAGTAATTTCTAGTTGGAGTTACATTCAAATTTGCGGTACATTCAGTTATGGGACAGGTGCATTTCTGGTAGCGGAAGTGTAAGAGTGACCAACATAGGCTGGTCTCAGAGCTGACATCCTGGTGGGGAGACAGGACAGCCAAGGTAAGTAGTTGATGTGTTATAATTTTAAGTGTAATAGGGAGAAAGATAAGGTGCTAGAGAGAGAAATGTCCTCTAGGTTATTCAGAGAGGAGTCTTCAGGGAGAAAAATATTTGTGTAGAGTCTTACAGGAAGTGATAGAGAAACATGTACCCAATATTTAAGAAAGGTTGTACAGGTCAAAAGGTACATCTAAGACAGGATTGTGCTTTAGTGCTTAAGAGGAACAATGGAGGCCAGCGTGGCCAAACAGAATGAAAGGAGGTGAAAGTATAATGGCTCATACAGAGAAGACCAGGAAGGAAGTCACATGGAGCTTTGTAAGGGGGGGTTAACACTTTTATCTTTAAAGTTAGGAGTAAAGAGGGCTAAAGATTTAGCACAGCAGTTCCACACCTGCCTAGCAAGCACAAAGTCCCTGGTTCAATCCCTGGTAACCACATACAACAATAATGAGCATGGTGACTCAAGGCTGTAATCAGCACAGGAGGCAGAGACAGGAGGATTGCTGAGTTCGAGGCTTGCCTGGGCTACGTAGTAAGCTCAGGGCCAGCCTGAACTACAAAGTGAAACTCTGTCTCAAAAAAAAAAAAAAAAGTAAAAGAATTTTGTGCAAATGGACATGATCTGACTTAAATTATAAGTGGGTCATTTTAGATGTCGTGGACAGTAAATTAGGAAGATAACAGGGAAATGAGTTAGCTAAAAGGCTATAGTCATGAGTGTTTAGCCTCAGTTTTTCTGACAAGAAGCAAAGCTACACAAAGGATGTTGTTTCCATGTGGTCATATGATGTTTACTGTTTCTAGAATGGTATTTTCTACAAAGGAAAACATGCTATAATAACAATAAAGGTCATTGAAAGTAAGATTTAAATTGCTATTAATGATCATATTTCCAGAAAAGATGTCAACGAGCATTTTCAAACTGCATATTTTTTCCTTCATTTTCTTCCCCTTTCTGAAGTTCTAGAATAAGATTTTATAGGTAGGGTTGCCTGTAATCCTGCCAGAGATATTCCAGTAAATTCAACTGTTTGAGCATTGACCTCTTGGATACTCTAGACTTCTTTTCCTAGGAACCAAGGATAAGACCAAATAGTATCAGGTTTTACTTCCTAATGTACTTTTAGTTTCTATTTTTACAGTTGTCCAATTAGTTCACAGGAACTGCACGTCAAGGAAATAACTATTGTAAGAAAACATAATATGGAAGATCGGGGGGTTTTTTAGATTAAGATTCAACTAATAAATACTGAAAGCCTAAGAAAAAGTTTAGGAAGGTGCCCATGTGCCTCCTCCCATTCAGACTATATCAGAATAATTACTCTCTCACACCACGGTTGAGCATTCTCAGGCTACAGCTGTTCAATAGTTGTGCTTTAAAAGTAGTGAGACATAATCAGGAGTACCTCTGGCCATGATAAGAGAGCTTTCTCTGTTTGACTATTTTATGCCATTGAGGTTCTGACTGCTGTAGCAGACATTTATGTTTGGAAGATCCCTTTCCCCATCAATTTTACATTCTTTCGGTGTTATGGTTTGTATCTCAATGTCCCTTCAAAGCCTCATAGGTGGGGCTTTTCAGGAGTGGCTGGATTCAGAGTGTGTGATGCTGAAATTGAGAGTGTATTATTACTGGGCCGGAGGGTTGGCTCAGTGGTTCCAGCGCCTGCCTCACAAGCGCAAGGTCCTGAGTTTGATCCCCAGTAACCACATACAATGTTGGGTGTGGAGACTCACGCCCACCGACAATCAATACCACATACCACAGTGCCAGGCGCGGTGGCTCACTCCTGTAATCCCAGCACTTTGGAGGCAGAGACAGGAGGATTGCTGAGTTGAAAGCTTGCCTAGGCTACATAATGAGCTCAGAGCCAGCCTGAACTACAAAGCGAGACCCCGTCTCAAAAAAAAAAAAAAAGTGTATTATTACTAAATTAGTCCACTGATGGGTTTGGCATAGTTCTGAGTGTGGATGATGGGAAGACCTGCCATAGGTGTGAGTACTACCCACTAAGGGCATGTAGCCTGAATAGCATATAGGACACAGTGAGAAGGCCGCTTCCACGGCTTGCTGCTTGCCATCCTGCTGCCTTCTGCCTGCATGAACTGTTTATCCCCTGCCATGTCACTCTGCCTTGGAGCCAGCCCACTATGGGCTGAAACCTCAACAAACTGAGCCAAAATAAACCTTCCTTCTTTTAAATTTGGGTGTCAGGTATTTTGTCTCAGCAACTAAAAGTGACTAAGACACTTAGTCACTTAATGTAGGAGAAATCAGCAGGGCAAGGACGAGGGATAGAAACAGTGAGTCATGTAATCAGAGTGAGCTCATCATTTCTTCCTGGAAGAGCACAGGGTTTACATGAGCCAACAGATTGATGGGAAGAAATACTCTTCCTACCCACTTGTCAGAAAGAGCATGTAACTGGAGCAAGCATTGGAAGCCATTTTGTAACAGGGAGGTCCCTACAGAGACCAGAGTCAAACAGCCCTGGAGAGTCACTAAGATATGTCGGACAGTATATACCATACCAGTCATATTCTTCAGCTGTCAGGTTTAATTTCCTACCTCTCCCTCCAAACTTAGTCACATGACTCAGTTACTATTGAAGCCAGTCTGACTTCCAGTTTATTTCTCCAAATTGGAGCACTTCAGTTAGAAGTTAATACTGACGTGTCGATTGTCAATGTTGCATTGCTACTGCCCACTTACAACATTTCTGTGTTGTCAAGAAGCCAGAAACATTTCCCACAGCTCCTTCCCTTTCTTGTTCTAAGTTAATCCCTTATCAGTCCAATTATTTAAACACAGGATGACCAACAATTCCATAGTTTTGTTAATTTTTATAAGATAATATAACAAAACGGTCTTACCAAATTTATTCAATACAAGAATCAAGTGAAACGGCAACTGTCTAAGCAACAGTCTATCACACTGACACTTAGTCTGTGTTATAAAGAATCCACTTAGGGGGGCCGGAGGGTTAGATCAGTGGTTCCGGCGCCTGCCTCGCAAGCGCAAGGTCCTGAGTTCAATCCCGGTAATCACATACAATGCTGGGCGTGGAGACTCACACCCACCAGCAATCAATACCACATACCACAGAGCCAGGCATTGTGGCTCACGCCTGTAATCCCAGCACTCGGGAGGCAGAGGCAGGAGGATTGCTGAGTTCAAGGCTTGCCTGGGCTACATAGTGAGCTCAGAGCCGGCCTGGACTACAAAGCGAGACCCTGTCTCAAAAAAAAAAAAAAAAAGAATCCACTTAGGAGCCAGAGATTTAGCTCAGTGGCACCACACCTGCACTGGCAAGTACGAGGTCCTGAGTTTGATTGCCGATACAAAAAAAAAAATTTGTGCCGGGTGTGGTGGCTCACGCCTGTCATCCCAGCACTC
>PVIC010001607.1:0-88658 GCA_004025085.1 Thryonomys swinderianus
CAACAAGGCCCCACCTCATAGCACCTTCAGCTGTGGAATGTATCAGTGGGTGAATCAACCCTGAGCAGAGCATCCCCATGTTCCCATCATGTTCTACACACATCAGATTCAGTTTAAACGTCCTGTCTTTAAGGAGATTTCCTCCCACTTGTCTGATAGAGTTTCCTGTTCCATTTTCTTCTACAGTCACAGGACCTGGTTTATGACTTTACTGTGATGCTCACTGTATTCTCTAGTCATTTACACACTTAGAGCAGTTCTCCTTGGGTGTGAGCTTTCTAGAAACAGAGGTGTGTTTTCTTTATCTTTCTCCATAATATAGTTTCTAGCTGTTGCTAAATGTTTGATAAGCATTTGTTTAAAGTGTAAAAGTGCATGGATTAAAAGCTAAATGGCCTCCTGTATGTTTTTATCACTATGCCAATTATTGCTTGTGCTTATGGCATTATCATTGTTGTTGTTGTTTTCATGGATGCTGTATTAGTTTCCTGTTGGTGAGACAAAATACCTGATATCTACAGCTTAAAGAAAGAGAGGTTTAGTTTGGCTTTGTGGTTCAGTGGATTCAGGTTATAGTTGGTTGGCTCCAAGGCAGGAACATCATGGTGGAAGGATAGAGCAAAGCTACTCATCTCATGGGGTCCAGGAAGTAGGGTAGAGGGAGGGCAAGGGAGAGAAGGCCTAGGGGCCAGATACAGCACCCAGGTCATTCATCCATGACCCCCTTGACACACACAGTATTTGTCTATACTAGAATATTCTGAAAAATTGCTTCCAAAAACTGTGGGTTGGTCAAATCCTTTGATTTGTCATATCAGTTTGTCATCAATACAAGTGTTTGATTTCTAACCTACTGGCAGCAGCTTTTCTTTCTTGTTAGTAGACATTTTGTCATCAGAGAGAAAGCAGCAATTGTGTAACTGATCCTCTTCCTCCCACTGCAAAGAATCTTGTTTTTGCTCACTGGATGATGTCATCTCGGAGATCTCCTCAGTTATGTACATACGTTTCTTCCCTTTTAGAGAGAGTTAATAAGATGCGAGTACTTATAAAAATGAACACATAATGTTCATGAAAATTACAGAGGAACTCAGAGTAACTAACTAAAGGTTAAGGATAGCTATTTTAAATTTATTAATGGAATTACCTGTAGCAGAATACTTTTGTGGCTGTATTTTTTAATGGTAACAACTAAGTAATGCAATAATCTCTCTTTATTGTAATTGGAATGTGCCTAGGTCATGTGCTTGGGGTATTTTAAGAACAGTCAGGGGTATCTCTTTCTCTGGTGCCTACTGCAAACAGCCAAGTGCTCAGGCAGGCTAGGGGCTGAGAGAGGAAGACTGGTAGTGAGGGCACACGGAGGTCCAGTAGGAAGCCACAAAATGCACCCACACCCCAAGATGACCCTGCAGTCATAGTGTCAAGGCAGTAATTAGAAAGTTTTCTTTTAAAGAAAATTAATGTAGATAGTTAAAAGAAAATTTGTTTTGTAAACTGAACCTACAATCATATAGCACTTTGGGAAGCTAAGGCAGAAGCATCCTAAGTTTGAGCCCAGACTGGAAATTTAACAGCTTGGAAAGACCTGTTTTAAAACTTAAAAGAAAAGAAAAGAAAAGGGACTGACATAGCTTTGGGAGTCAGTTCCCTGTGCCAAATAAAGAAAGAGAGAAGGAGAAAAGTTTATACAATTAAATTTTAGATGAGGAAAACTTTTTAAGTTAACTGAACTGTGGTTTTACTACCACCCATTATCTGTTAATAGTATTCCAAACCAGCACACTTGAAGGAAGATACTTCTGCAGCCAAGTTTTAAGACCCTGGGATGCATGGAAAGCGAGAGGCCCTATACTGAAGGGGCTGCCTGGTAGAGGGCATTCAGAGCTGTCTTCACTTTTATGGAAAAGGAAAGATGTCAAAGAAATCTATGGTGTATGTGTACATATAAGCACTTCCATAAAATATGTGATGAAAATTATGGAAATGAGTGGAATTTTATGTGATTCAAGTTATCTTTTATGGCCTTCCAGGTAACTGTAATTACATATTATGAAATTTGCAATATTTTAATTTGGGCTTTTTTCTGAGACAGGGTCTTCATATGTACTTTAGGCTGCTGTGAGCTCACTGTGTAGCTCAGGTTGGTCTCAAACACATGACAGTCCTCTTGCCTCAGCCTCTTGAGGTCTGGAATTACAGAGATGCACAACTCTGGCCTCCTCCTAATTCTGGATTTTGAAACAAATATCTGGAAAAAAGCTAATTTGGGGAAGTTACAGAATAAAGAAAAAGATATGAGCTAAACCTTAGTGTCTAAACAAATCCTGAACTTTGAAAAATACCAAGATAATATTGGCGTTAAACTGTTTATCTTTAGAAACATCCACCTTGCTAGTTCATAATGCTAGCATTGTGTTTTCTAATATATTTAGTTAGCTTTACTATCTTAAAACATCAGTGCTATATAAAGAGTATTAGAAGTATATGGTTTGAACGAATTGAAATGGAGTAAAAAAAAAAAGGAGGAAAGCAGGAAAAATCACACACATATATATATATATATCTCCTACTTTCTTGGTGAGATCTGGAAAAGTTACTTTTTCCACTGTTGCCATCCTTAAATTTTGGTGCCTTGTCGTGTTCTTTGTCTCATTAAATAATTTTGCTTTGAGACTCCCTCTGAAATAATGCTCAGTCATTAGCCATCCGTTCCTTCTTCAGTTTTTATCCTTGCATATGGTACTGTACAAAAGGTTATGAGTGAACAAATTATTTTACATCTTTAATGTAATTTTATGAACACTGTATCTGTTTTTCACTCTGTTCTCTCTGGGTATCATCCCTCCTTTTGAAATAGAGGCGCTCATTTTCTATATTTTTCTTGCTACATTGATTTGAGACGACAGCTCTGCCTAAAATCAGTTCATCGGTGCTTCCCCTCTGAGGGGACAGACACATCTGCTGTGCCCGTCCCTGCCGCCCTCCTCCCGCTGCTCCCTGCCATTCCCGGGATCTGGCGTCGCCCCCGTCCTCCCTGCCTCTTTATCTCCACTGTGGCTGCGCTGGCTCTGGGCTGTGCGCTACAGTGCATCCTGCGTTAACGCTGTTTCCCTAGCTGGTTCCCACAGATACCTCATCTTTTCAGCCTGACACCCTAGGGGGCCTCACACCATCCCCAAAACCAGTGCTCACACAGGGCCTATCACGCTCCCCTTCTCCCTTGAAGGGAGACACGCCCAGGAGTCTTGCTACAGCCAGAGGAATAGGAACAGGAGTGCCGCTCGCCACTTTACACAGTTGCTTTGAAGAGGCTGTGTGCAGTTTCCCGTGTTCCTTTCCCTGTGTTGCCACATACGCACTGCATCAGACTGGGGCCCTGAGCGGGGAGGGCATGGCCAATGTGCCACTGATGCGATGGACAGTTGCACGTGCCAGAAACAGGTCTGTTGTTTTACATCGACTGCTGAGACTTGGAGGTTCTTTGTTACCGTAAAATAATTCCGCTGGTCTTACACCCACTTGCTGCCGGCTCAGTACCGGAGCCTGCCCCACCCACCCAGGGGCACCCCCCTCCCTTACCTCTCACACTTACCATCTTCTAACCAGATACAACACAGTTTGCTCACTCTGTTTATTTTCCATTTTCTTTATCACCCCCACCTGCTTCCCTGTACTAAAATGAAACTCCACTGCGAAAGTCGTTGCTTTGTTTGATTATGTGAACATAAGGATTTCAACAAATATTTATGGAAAGAATGAGTGAACAAATGAATATTAAGCAGGACTGCGTACCGTTCTGGGCGCTGGGCTTGCAGAGATGAATAGAACTCCCCGATGCGGCTGGCACATAATTTCAGCAATGCGTTGAAAGAACAGGGCAGCTATGGAACCACTGGGAGAATCGAGTGGCCACTGTCCAAGATTAAGAAGGAGAGAAGGAGACAGTGAAAGCTAAGAGGGGAAAGAGCGCCAAGGGTTCGACGTGCGAGATTCTGCGTGGAGACCCAGGACGTGGCCAGGGGGCCCCGGATTTCACTTGCAGGGCAGCAGGACTTCAGGGAGGGGCGTTTTCCGAGCTTGGTCTCACACAGATATGAGTCCCATGCTGGAGACTTTGTGCTCTCCCAAAGAGCTGAGGGCCGAAGAGTGTTGTGCTCATGGTCACGCAGAGAATTTGTGGCAGGTTGAGAGCCCTCCGTTTCTTTTCTGCTATTTAGTAGTAGGATTTATCGCGAGGCCTTCCCACCAAACTACAGTCCTAGACCTTTTTGTCATTTTAATTTGGAGGTGGAGAGTCTTGCTTATTTGCCCAGGCTGCTCTCAAACTTTTAACCTTCCTACCTAAGCCTTGCAGAGACCTGGGGCCCTAGGCACCCTCCTTTGTTCCTGGCTTCTTCGGGCTTCTTGCTCATGCTTGGGCTTAGCACTAAGGTTTTGGATACCTGAAATGCTCCTTTTGGATACGTGAAAATTCCCAGTAAACCAACCCTAATTGATTGGTAGGAAGTCGAACACACCCCTGTTTCCTGTCTTCTGCTGACTCTTCCTCTAAACTATTTCTCCCCTTTGTCACCAGTCACTCACTCCACGTCTGCCATCACAGTTCCATTCAGTTCACCTCTCCTAACCTGACTGGCACGGCCGCTGTGCCCCTGCCTCCTGTAGTCCCTCTTCCTGAATTGAAGCTCAGCTTCAATTCTCTTTAAAAATCAGATCACGCCATTATCTTGGGTGAACATCCCCAAGTTCCCTCTGCACGGAGAGTGGAGTCCAGGCTCTTCCACTCTTCTACAAGGCAGACCATCCCCCACACTTTGCCTCATCACTGTCTCAGACTCTGTCCTTCTTTCTGTCCATGGAACAAGGCTGCATATTTGTGCACTGTGGCCTTTGGCCTTCTGTGCCATCTTCCTGGATGCCATCACCCAGGCTTCCATTTGGCTGACTCTTCTCACTCAGCCTGTAGCTCAGATAACATCTCCCGGCCTAGTAGAGGCCTTCCCCTCATTCAGCCTCTGTCATCACCACATCTTTAGTGCCTCTTACCGCTCTTGGGGATACTATTGCTTATTTATTTTTGTACTGATGCCATCTGTCTTGTTCTTGAGAACAAGGGCTATATCAACTTCACTCAACTCAGAGTTTCCCGAGCCTAGTACAGTGCTGAGATGATACACTGATGCTCACTCTCATAATCGCTACTGTGGGACATTGTCATTGTTCTCAACACTGTACAGATATTAGTTCGTTTAATCTTTACACCAGTTCTCTGAGGTAGGCACAAGGCAACCCTTCAGGTGTGGGTGAGGAAACTGAGACACGAAGCCTTTAAGTGGGAGTGTACTGGGGCAAGTGCAAGACACAGCAGAGTCACCCCGGGATCTTGTTGAAACAGAGGTTTCTGGCCCCTAAACATCCATATATCTCTTTTTATAGCTCTAGGGTGAGTCCCAAGAATTTTCATTTCCAACAAATTCCCAAAGGCTGCTGATGCTGTTGTTCCAACGACCACCCTTGGGAAACCAGTGCAGCAGAGTCCACAGAACGTTTCCCATACTGTGCACCTGATGAACACATTCCTGAGATGTTACTGTGCCCACCTTACAGATGAGGAAGCTGAGGCTCAGAGAACTTACCTGGTTTTCCCATGATCACAGAAGCAGGAAGTGGAAAAGAAGCCTGGACTTCAGTCTTTGGCTTTAAATCAAATGTTCTTAGCATTGCTCTAGGAAGCCTCCACCTGGCATTGAATTTTTCATAATGATCTGCCTGTAGATACATTGTAGAGACTTTGTGGATTTGGCAGGAGGACAAAGGAACCTCCTGGGAACAAAGGTAATTTACACCTTCCACCGTTTTGACTTAATTAATTTGAGTGACCAAGATGCTTTCTAGACAGCTGACTTCATTGTATTTTTTAGCTTTAGACCTGACATAAATAGGATCAAACCGTTGCTCTCTGTTTAGCATGATCTGAGGTGTGATACAAGTGAGGATTTTCTGGTTCTAAATGATGTTAAAGGAATTTCTAGCAAAAAAAGGAGAAACTCAAGAGTACTTATTGAAAATTTACAATATTCCCTAGATTGCAGCCTTATTGTAAGCAGAGACTTGAAACAAGGAAACTTGGTTTTCTTGGTTCTCTCTATCATTAACTTCCCGATGCCATATCCCTGACAAAGACTAATACGAAGAGAAAACGGCACATCCTAGATCTATTTTAGTGACAAAGATAGGGGTGGGAAACAGTAGAAACCTACCTTGTTCTCATTACTTCAGTGCTAAAAGTGTCATCAATTACAATCACTCACCGCATCCCTAACACGAGACTTTGTTGCTAACTTCTCTTCCACACAAACTCAGTTTCCCTTAATCCATCCTGTATGTGAGGCATATATGGAAATATATTGATAGTGCTTACATTTATGGCACTTGCTTCACTTATAAAAGCATGTGCTGAAAAAGCAGTGATGTCAGCACATGAGGGCAAGGTTTCTATCAAGCAGTTATTTCTGTTTTATTGGCCACCATCTAATAGGCAAAGTAGAAAGCGTTCCAACCATTTACCTTGACCTATTTTTCATAGCAGTTATCTACGTGAAGTGTTTCTTTTATCTTTGCCCATTGTGCAGAAACACCAGTGCACTTCCTCTACCATGTCAGGGCCTTGTGTTCACTTTGGTTCAGCTTGACTTGACTTGTTTCATTCCTACTTTTGTTTCCTCTTTTTACCTTCCTGTCCTCTTCTCCTATCGTCTCTTCTTCCCTTATTTCTCTCTCTTTTTTCAACAGTCATGAGTCCATGATGTTCTAGACCTGAAGAGTAAGACACTTCTAATCAGACTGTAGGAGAAAAAAACAGGCATATAAGAAAACATAGTAGTGAGACAATGGGGCAGAGAAGGCCATAGAAGCCCTTGATAGGCACAGAGATCCCTTTGGAACTGGTGTTTTTACTACGGCTTCATGAAAACGTTTTAGGTGTCCTCTGCTTCATAATAACCACTCCAAATACAGTGGTTTAAGCAACCTATTATTTGTCTTAATTATGCCATCTGGGCTGGGCTCGGCTACCTTCTGTTTCTGCTTATATGGGAAGGTCCAGGGTGGCTTCTTCACCCTATGTCTGGCTCCTCCTCTAATGGCTGGAACAGGTGACAGCTGGTCCCCTCTTTCCATCTCTCTCTCTCTCTCCCTCTCTCTCTCTCATAGTTGAACTTCTTTGAACAGTGACTCAAGAGAGCATTTCAAGACCATAATCTCCAATGTGCAGGCTCCTATCAAGTCTGTCCCAACTGCCAAAGCGAGTCTGCCCGGGAGGTCTGAAAGCTGGAAGACACAGCTGAGGGGGCCACAGAGCAAGCAAAGCCCTCAAGGGAGCTGAGAGCACGTGGCTGAGAGAGGACAGAAGCCAAACTGGAGGACGTGAGCTGGAGTGACTTGAAGGCTTGGGGATTTTTCTCCAGGAAGGAAGCCTCGCAGAAGAGCTAGCAGAGCCCCTTTGGTGCTTGAAATAATGATTGACTTACAAATTATTGACTTAATTATTTTAAAGTATTTATTAACGATAGCTTGTATCTTTGTGACTTTCTCATGGTTTTCAGGTGGAGAATCATCCTTAGAAAACCCAAGTTAATCTTACGGCTTGACTTAATTGAGTCTCACTGTTTATTAGTCTATGTGTTGTCCTGCTTTAGGAAACACAAACAAAATCATACGAGTTCTTGGGTTCACTGGTATGTCAGTTTTCTTATGAGATGGATTTGATGTTAAAACTGCATCAACACAAGCCCAGAAAACTAAAAAAATTAGCAAAGAGATGCTTTTCTGGTATTCACTGATACAGAGAAGTCAATTTTCAGAAGAAATTAGTAGTTTTGTAAGAACCCCAGGACACCAAGTGAGAACCCCTGACTAAGGAACTATTCTCATAAATTCCCTTAGATAGGGAGTCAGAGGGTTTTGAATTCAAAGATTTGTAAGAGCAGTGTCTTGTCTCACTGAGCTGCCCAATTCAGTGCGACATCAGCTAGGACAACAGAGGGCAGGCACAGAGACCTCTCTTGCCATATGGGCAGGGGTGACAGCTCAGAATTCTGGCCAAATCAAAATTAAATATCTGTCTAGACCTCTCCCAGAGTATCACTGATTTTTTTCCTGTCTACTTTTAAAATTTGGCATGTACTGTATGGCAAACATGTATACATTTTTTTTCTCTGCAAGAACAGAAAGGGGAGGAAATAAAATTATGTTGTAAATTTATACGTATGGGACAACAATTTTAAAGTATATCATGTGTTTCTCTCTATATTTCTTATTTTAATGATAATCCAGATACCTGTGTTAGGTCACAATGTTGTACAGTAAAAACAGGTTCCATTAATTAAACTTCTACTGTGTCCTAAATGTTTCATGACTATTTTTTCATTTGTTGTAAGGAACAGCCTTGTAAGTTCGGTACTCTTGTTACCCGTACCTTGTGGATTGTGTGAAGAGAGACACAGAGAGATTATGTAACCTGTCTAAAGTAACCCAGTGGGATTTAAATATATATGCCTGAATTTATAGTCAAAGCGTTTTACTGCTATCTAGACACCAGACATTCTGTGATCTTTCTGCTACTGTGTGGCAATTCCTTTATTTTTGACCTTTTAAAACCATGAACTGTGAAACTGACCACAAGCTGGCCAAAGGAGAGAGGATATTTGCAGTTAGCAGAAGCCATGTGTGTGATTAGGTAGCCATTAGTAATAAGAAAAGCATTACTGTATGCCCATATTCTTGAATTTTGTGTTTTATTTCACTTAGGGCTTATAAACATCTCTGTGAGACAGCCATTCTTACTATCTTTTCTTTGCAGATAAGAAAATACAGGAAAAGAATCATTACTAAGACTATCCATCAATCACGTGGAATAGTCAGACTGGCTAACTCCAGAATTAGTGTTTACACTACCTATACTGCCTTCATTGTTTTAATTTAGTTTTATTAAAAGCTGCATCTTTGCTATATAGTAATTTAGATAGAACTAAAATTAGTTTAGCCTATATAAAGACTAACATCCATTTCCCTTTCACTCTCCCTGATTTCTGTTAAAGGCTGGGATGCTTTAGACTGGGGTCAGGAAGTTATCCACTGTATTAAGTAAATTTTGTAGTTTCACTTACCCCTTTGAAATCTTTAGGATTAGGTGTCTGCTTATTTAATCAGCTACGTTGTTAAGGACAGGATACATAAGTTCTCACTCACTGTGGGCTCAGAAGAACATACGGACCTGACTCACATCTTATTCAAATCTGATCTCATTGAAAGCAAAAGCAACATTAGAATATTCTACCTCCTTTATGATAGAGAAATACAGGTATCCCTTGATCTTTGCGTATTATTCTGTGCTAAAGAATTGTAAGGAACTTTTAAAATAAAACTTTAATACTCACAAATGAAATCATTGATGTGGTATCAGTAACTCCTTTTAAAACTGTCAATTTTATGGATTTTTTTTTTTTGAGACAGGGTCTCGCTTTGTAGTTCAGGCTGGCTCTGAGCTCACTATGTAGCCCAGGCAGGCCTGGAACTCAGCAATCCTCCTGTCTCTGCCTCCCGAGTACTGGGATGACAGGCGTGAGCCACCATGCCCGGCACTGTGGTATGTGGTATTGATGGCTGGTGGGCGTGAGTCTCCACGCCCAGCATTATATGTGGTTATTGGGGATCGAAACTTAGGACTTTGAGCTTGCGAAGCAGGCGCCGGAACCACTGAGCTAACCCTCTGGCCCAATTTTATGGATTTTTAAAAAAGATAACTTATTGACTTTTTTACAGAAAAATAATTGAAATGATGGTTAAGAATGATTCCAAAAACAACACTGGCTGGTCCCTTTCACAATGTTACAGAGACACTGTTTTAAAGAAACATGTCCAGGGAATGTGTTTGGCCAATTCCATGTCAATAGTGAATATCCAGCAAGTGTCCTAGTGTCTGGGACTCAGTGTCAGAGAATAATTAAGCCTGACGTTGTGATTTCCTATGGAGCATGGCAAACAACAAATCATTTAAAAAAACATTAGCCAATGGAACCTGAAGTAATACAGGAATTTCTGACTTCTCTCTTGGCCTCCTGTGACAAACAGAATTTACTGATGATTGAGTATGACTTAGACCATATTGCAAGGTCTCCTTAATATTAAAATGCAAAGGAAATAAACTTTTCAAGTGAGTTACTTAAAAAAAAATAACATGAAGTTCATTCTTAGGCTGTGTGATTGAATCATCTATTTTCCATTTCTTGTGTTATTGAGAGTTGGAAAATGTTCAATTTTCAAACTTCATATGATCTTTTGGTTATTGCCAGACTGATAATCCGCATGAAAAAATTAATCTTAAAATTACTGTAAGATTATTTAAATCCATAGATTTGAAAAATCTAGTGAAACATCATTTCTTACATTATTTTTTCTGGTTATAAAATTTCTTTTAGTCTTTAAACAAATTGAAGTGTCCAATGAGCTTTAACATGAAAATAACTTCCATTGATTATTTCTTTGATTTTGGCATTTTAAATGATTTTTATCTTAAAAGCATTCAAAGTTATGTAATACAGAATAACTGGTATTATACACAGAGAGACTAGATACATCATTTTAATAATTTTCAAGATGCAAAGGTATTATATATATTAGACTAGCAGATTTACTTCCTCATTGGAAGAGGGGTTATAATACATATGGCTTTGATATCATAACTGAGAATTCTTTGGGATTTTTGTTTTACATGAACTAATGAATAACTAAATATCCTTTAGCCATGTCTTTCACTTAGTGAACACAGAATTTAGGAAACATTCTATATAGAAATATGAACTCTAAAGCAGAAAGATAGCTGGCTAGTTACCTGTATCCCCACAGTGATAGTAGGTATTAAACTGAGATGTGAAGAGATTTCTTACTTTCATATGGTCTTCGAATAATTTTAAACCAACTAAATTCTTTCAAGGTTGAATTTCATGTGTTTCAATAACCCTGGGCTCTTTTTGGAATCTTGTTATCACAGAATATATGATTTCAAAAATGTATTTTTATTTAAATAATAAATTAAAATGTACTCCTGCCATAGCATGGATATTGCTTGACTTTGGCTCTAACACAAGCAGGTCTTCTCTCAGCTGACAGCATTCTTAGAATAGGCTTCCTATAAAAGACGAGACCTATATTTTATATGTAATGTTGCCAAATGGTCTCACGGTAGGAGACAAGCTTTGCTGCTTCATTGTGATTCCAAGAGAATAGAACCCAACAGATATCATCAACTCTAGTTAGTCACTTGGGATGATCAGAAGATTAATGCATAACATCAAGTGTACCTGTGCTTAAAAAACAAAGTCAATGTGGTTATTTGATGATGTGATCAAAAAAGGTACAATTTTATTCTGAGTATATGAGTCCATTATTAAATTAGTAAAGTGTATCAGTTCAGTATATATGTGATCTTATTTTTTATTAGCAATATTCCATCAGTACTAATTAATGCATTTTATTAAGTAACCAAAACGGTTGGAAGAAAATTGTAAGCAAATATATTTATTCACCCACTTATTCTTTTCTGGATTCATTCAGCAAATGTCTGTTGCTTTCTGGTAAGTGTTAAGCCCTATGCTACTGAGTGAAACAACACATAAAACTCAATAAATAAATACAATCTTCGGTAACACGACTGTTCAGACAAATGGAGGAAGTAGGTATTAATTATATCTTCATCCTAATGAAAACAAAATTGCAAACAGATATGTTATCTGATGTGAATTGCTAGGAACTCTGTATTATAGAGCAATCAAGCTGTGTACGGAGGTGCGGAGGGGGCGTCAAGCAGGCCTCTGTTTAAATTTGAGAAGGGCGGAGTGTGGTGGAGCCTTCTATTAGCCAGAAAGAAAAAAGCATTCGCAAAGGAAAAAAAATGGGAGGAGACAGTAAAAGAAAGCCAGAGATGAAGTGGTTCAGCGGGCATAAGAAAGAGAAGCAAAAGACTAATCAAAAACAAAAGGCTTGAGATTTCTAGAGCATTTCTAAGCTTTGGTCCCTGGGCCTGCTAATCTGTGTCCTAACTGGATGAGGAAACTCAAAAAGATGACTGGGTCATGGGGGGAAAATTCTAATCAGTGAGTCAGTGCACTGGTGTTCATGGCTGAATGTGCTCGTGGGTGTGGGCTCAGGAGAAGCTGGGTCGTGGCATGACTTGGAGGCATCTCTGGCTGGATCTCTTCTCCTGTGCACTGACTCCCCACCACCATGTTGAGCCCTGTTGTGATTAATTTTGCTTCACCACACCCTTTCTGATGTGAAGTTTGTGACTTGGACCCCACTGACCATGGATTGACACTGAGCCACCATATATTTCTCCTTCCTAAAGTTGTAGGTTTCAGATATTTTATCCATCAGTGGAAAAACTAATACAGTCTTTCTTCTATGTGAAAATGGAAATTATTTAAATGTTTTGAGAGAGTGTAGTGAGTTGAATAGACTTTGGCCTCCAGAAATAAAAGAAAATAAATTTCTGCTATTTTAAGCTATCAAGTTTGTAGAAATTGGTCACAGCAGCTCCAAGAAATGAAGACAAGGGTAATGGAGGCTGGCTTTGACACCTGGTCAGGATCCTGTTTGTCAGAGGCATTCAGCTGCAGTGTGTGAAGACCAAACCCACATCAGGTCAGAGAAGACTGAGGCAGACCATGGAGTAGGCTTTCACTTTACCTGAAGCAAGTTCTTGGTTACTTTTAAAAGTCAGGAGATAGTAGGAGAAGAACTGCCATTCACTGGGTTAAGAGCTGCTTAGAAGGTAAAGCTCACAGGACTTGGTATTAAACTATCCTGGTGATGCAAGAAAAGCAAATGCCAGCTCTAAAACTCATCTTTTCTCGTTTTGGGCAGAACAGTTGCACTTTATTCATTCAAGGACTATTTATTGACCCTTTAGTATGAGCCTGGGTCTGTTTTTGCTTCCAGTGACAGTGGTGAACAAAGAACTGTTCCCTTTAAGAAAATACAGGTGCCAAGAAAATAAGGACAGATTGTAACTCATGAATGTGTCCATACAACCTAATGGAAAAGCCCAGCAAACACTAGACTGCATAGTCACTGGGCCACTGTCACACTGGAAAGAGCTGACCAGGGAGACACACTAGGAAAAATAACATCCCTTTGATATAACGGCTTTTTCAAAAAGACTATTCCCACCATGGTTGTCTTCTGCTGGAACAAAAGGGAGCGTCTACAGTTAGATGTCATGGTAATGCTTTTATATCTAAGTAAAGTTGCAATAATTATTTTCTTCTCTGAAGTGATAGAATAAATTAATTCTCTAAAGTCTCTTTTAACTAAAATTTTTTTTTTGTTTGGACCCCATGTTATAAAATCCATAGTTAAGATATGATCTTTAGAAGGAACTAATTAAGTACAGTTTACAGATAGGCAACCGTTTAAGCATATCTTAATTTAAAGAAGATGTGGGTTTTCGTGTTTCCCTTTGCTAGCTCTTAGATTATAATTACTGTTTTCCCCTACTGTGTTGTCATGCCATGATGTGGGGATTGATGCCTCTCTCATCTTTACTACGGAATTGATGTATTCTTCATGTGCAAATGTGCAGTGTAGCATTTTGAATTTGGAGATGGCTGCAGGAGGAGAAAGTGAGGCAGAAATCCAAAAGAAGGCAGAAAGGTGAAGACCTTCCATATTTCCAAGTGGACTAGTGTTGCTCCTCTTTGCCTCGGTCAAATGCTTTTCTTGTTCCCATAAGGGAGTGGGCTTCTTTTGGTTCATGTTTTCAGTCCACAGTCTGTTGGCTCCCAAGCAGGACCGTGAGCAGAGGGCACAATGGAGAAAAAGCTGCTTAGCTCATGAAGGAAAGGAGCTACACCCTCCAGGTCAAGCAACCACTGACCAGGCCTCTGCCCCTAACATCACATTAAGCTATAAAATGCCCTGTAATCCAATTACCTTTCAAAAGCCCCATGGGTGAGTAGAAGAGCTTTGGGTGGACATCCAGATATAACCCATAACACTTTCCAACATTCTAAGGAAATGAAAAACTGCATCCTATGATTTCCCTTTCTAAAAATATTACCTGGTGAAACATTATGTACTTAGCTAATGATAAAACATTGCCTTACCAAGTTTTCTCATGACCGTATGTAGTTGGTCCTCTGTTCTGCAGATTCAAACAAATGTGGACTGAAGCATTTGAGGGAAGAAATGCAAGAGAATCCCAAAATCCAAAACTTGTGTTTTCCATGAGCTAAATCCATTTGCAGGAAGAGCCAGCTGTAACCCTGTGTTTCACAGAGCCTCAGTCTCTTTCCAGCGCTCGTTGGAGCATCGTTTGCCTCTCATTTCCTTCCCATGCTGTGTATTTAAGTCTGTGATTATTGTGTCTGTGCCGAACATGTACAGAGTTTTTACCCAGCTATTATTCCCTAAGTGACACAGAATAACAATGAGGTACATAGTATTTGCATTGCATCAGGTATCAAAGTAATTGAAAGATTATTTAGAGTATATGGGAGGAAGCATGTGGGTTCTGTCTGAACACCAGAGCGTACTGTACGAGGGGCTTAAACATCTGTGGGTTTGGGCTTCAGTAGGGGTCTTAGACCCAAATGACAGAAGGGATGGAGGAGTGACTGTCTTTTAGCAAAGATACATTTACTTCAAACTATGTTTGAAAATCACCTAGATTCATATTTTCTCACATTTTATCTGGGAAGTGCACAGTGTTTATTTGTAAAATGGAAATGAATTTTAATATCTCACTTCTTACTGCTGTGGGGTGTAGAGTTGACTTCCTATCATTAAATGCATGAATGAATTAGTGTATTTATTTGCATGTATGATATATCTGGATTTCAAAGCAAACATTTCAAAGGATCACCAAAATATGTATGTAAAGTTTGTATTTGCCTCCTAGGAATGTTCATAGAGAGGGTGTGCACTACCCAGATCTGGTTTTATAAGAAAAAATAGGACTGTTTGGAACTCTATTACCCAATTTTCATGGGCAGAGATGTAAGCAGACTTCTATATGCATACATTGCAAGTTTATGACATAATATGTAAATCTGACCGTAAGTAGGTAAGATCGAAATCTACCCACAGGTTACTTAATATTGGTCAAAGCTGTGCCTTGCTTTTCTGCTTTTATAACACAGTCAGGACGTATAGGGCCAAATGCAGTTTGTGAGACAGCTCCCATATGCTTAATTTTATAATGTGAGTGCTTTACGGCAATAACCTGAGACGTAGCACATATTGGAAAAAGCGCTGTAGTTCTCCATGGATGTAGACTTCTTTAAGCACAACATGGTCTCTTTTTTCTTATATAATTTTCTTCTGCATTTTAGTTCTTTATTTTTATTTAATCATATTTAGATCCTAATCATGATTTAAATGCACAAGACCCTGGCTTCACTTTGATACATGTGTATCTGATTTCTAGAGAAGTTAATGTGGGTTATGGATACACACAGAGAGAAGAAGCATCCAGAGCTTTCCAAACAAATTCAGAACAATTTAAAACACCCTGGAGTAACAAAAAGCTAGTTTTAGGGATCAATGAGTGGGTAAATATATGTTTTAAAAATTATTTTTGTGAAAACTCTGGTTTTGAGGCCCAAGACAGGGATAGATGGGTGTGAACAGAAAAAAATAAAGGCAAACTAACAATTATGCCTAAGGTAAAAGTGTAAATTATGGCTTTACCTTGGCAGAATGCATGTGCATGGTAACATTTTTATGAGTGCTATTTATATGTCCAAGAGCCATGTAACCATTGTTTATATCTCCGCATGTCCTTGTGAGGTGTGCATTTCCTACCCATCAGCCTTATGTGACAGTGACATGGAGACACAGTCATCACTCAGGTCCTAGCATCTAATATTTTAAAAGTGATCAGCTAAGCTACCATCACTGCATCCTCATGTGAATGAGGAAACAAGAGTTCATGGAGGTTAGGGACTTTCTTCAAATACTTGACTAGCAGCACATGACTGGATATCATGAGGAACCCTCTGTTATGTGATTGAGGACACAGGGAGCACATGTGTCCTCACCCTTCCAACTTACTTCCTCTTTTTCCATAGTCAACTTTAGTATGAGTTATCAATGGAGCCAGATATGCTTAGATATCAATGGAGCCAGATATAAATTCTCTATAAAGGCTGGCAATCTAACCCTTTCTTTAAAAGCCATTGGCAAATATTAATTAGATCAGTGAAACCAAATGCAAACCTTCCTCTCTCCTCCCTCTGGCAACACAACAAAAATAATCTCGTGCTAACACCACTCAAGTCATAGAATACTGGAGGCCACCTTGTGATTTGGCATCACATAGCATGAAAAAAATCTCAGAACAACTACAGTTCTACTCTGAGCTCCTCACCCAGTGATTGCAACTCAGGCTGCTCGCTAAAGAATCTCATAAATGTTTAAAAACTACCGATGCTAGAGACATCTCTTTTTCTTCAAGGACCCAAATTATTTTGGAGGGAGCTTCAAGGGTCAGTATTTTTACAGGCTCCTCAATTGAATACCATGGGCTACTTTCCTATAACAATATCTAATCTTCGTGACTTTCCCAAGAAAACAAACTCCTTTCAGTTTCCATTTTTGCATCTTGAAAACGGAGGCCACACATTGCTGTCCTGTTTGTCTCTCACATGCGATCATGAAGATCACACGAAAAGACGATTGTAAGACTTGTGAAAATGATGACATGCTACACAAATGTGACACAGGATCAGGACAATCAGATTAGCTTTCTTGTAATTTAAAGGAGGAAAAGGGAACTTCTTTGCAAAATGTCACTCCATATTTCTGCTTTTCACAATTTTCCTTGTTGGTTCTTTGATAAAATTCCAATCTGTCTTTACTTGAGTACGTTTTGTGCATTTGTATGCACATAATGTTTGCTAGTGGATTTCTGGCCACTCAGTGGTTAAGAGTAGACAGGACTAGGTGTGGCAGTATGTGCTTGTAATCCCAGCTATTTGGGTGGCTGTGACGGGACAATATGAGCTTGAGACTAACCTGGGTCACACAATGGGACCTGTCTCAATATCCTTAAGAAAAGAATAGGTGTGAAGTGGTGGTGTGTGTACCCAGAGTTTGTTCACACTCTCTCTCTCTCTCTGTGATCAATGGGGAAAATCTCTTAATAGGCTTAATGAATAGGCAGAAACAATTTCACGAAGGTGATTAACCAAGGCAAACCATAGTGTATTCATTCTTCCAAAAGATACTCTCTTGAAGACTAAATATGTTCCAGGCCCTCTACCAAGATATAAAATAGATGACATTGTCAACCCCCCCAAGAATTAATAGACAATGGATATTGATGGACCAGTAAATCAATGAAGAATCCAGAATGAATGCTGCAATTGAAGACTTTTTAGCATTCTGAAGACGTCTGTAGGACAGAGTAAAGGGCATGGGAAAGTGATAAGGTTGGGCATAAGAGACAATATAAAGTATGAATGAACTGAGTCTTGAGAGATGTGTAGAATTAGGTCAGGCAGAAGAAGCAGGTGAGTTTTACACAGAGAGAGAGAGAGAGAGAGAGAGAGAGAGACAGACAGACAGAGACAGAGACAGAGACACAGGGAGAGATAGAGAGACAGAGAGAGACAGAGACACAGAGAGAGAGGGAGAGAGAGAGAGAGAGAGAGAGAACTGCAGGAAGAGAAGTGAGAGAACATGCTCCATTCAGGAAAGTGTGTGAAGTTCATATAACACATGTAAAAGTACATTTTGGGAATTGGTGGAGGATGAGGGAGGGGGAGGATAGCCAGAGGCCAAATATGAGTGGGTTCATAACTTATTCTGAAGGCCGTGGGGATACCCTTTATTTTATATAGGGCAGTTATAGATTGAATTGCTCTTTGGAAACTTCACTTCAGTAACCATGGGGGAAGGAGAGAGACCAGAAGAGACCAGAGAGTTCACTGCTGATGCATTCTGGGCAAAAAGCGATGAAAGACTAAACCAAAGCTGTGTCAATAAGAGGAAGTAATTTGGTAGACTGAGCCATTTAGGAGAATAGAATCAATAAAATTCAGTAACAGATCAATTATAATCACATTGATTTTTTTTGAAAAGTACAACCAACATATGAGAAATAGGTTGTTAAAATGGGATAGTGATAGACCAAATAATAGTCTCCGAGGATGTCCTTCCCTCAGTCCTTGGAACCTCTGAATATACCACCTTATAAGATAAGAGGGACTTTGTGGACACCTTCCATGAATAACTTGGTGATATGGAAGTAATCCTGGCTTGTCTAAGAGGGTTTGATGCAACCAGAAAGGGCCAGATGGGAGAGCAGGGGAGTCGGAGCCACAGGAGGTTGGCCGCAGGAGGCATGTGGGTACAGGGATATCAGGAAGGGGGATCATGTGGGCGACCCCCCAAACATGACGGGGAAAGTGAGAACAAATTCTTTCCCCAAACTTCCAGGAGAAGATTCCTGTGGACACTCTGTCATTTTTTTCTAGTACTGGCCCGATGTCTTTTTCATTTCTGTCCTACTGTTCTTTCCCATTAGAAGATTCTAAAAAAGTAAAAAAGGAAGAAAGCATATGTATATAGGGGGTGAGAGGTTGTAAGGTGGGTAGAGAATGGGTAAAAATGAGAATTAACTTGTGTCATATACTGGTACAAATTCCCAGTGTTGAGTGTGATCATGATGTGTATATAAAATGTACCAATAAAAATTCAATTAAAAAAGGTATCTTGAAATCTTGGTATGTCCACTGTATTGTACCTCTCGTGGTACTTTTGACCTAACACTACTCCTTTGCCAGCTCTGGGTGTTCTGTTTACTTGTTCTTTATTTCTTCTCTGTCTTATAAAAAAAATTCAGATATTTGTTCTGCAAATATGAGACGTCCTGGAGAAACATTCACTGTCCTGTAAGTTCTCCCCATATTTCCACTCCACAGTTTCGCGATCTATTTGCAACTTAAAATAAAATTGAATTCTGTATTTCAAATGTCATGTTGTAAAATTTCAATACTTATATTGTCTTTCTCAATTTTTTCCAGAGCTGTGTATTTGTTTTTTGCCTAGTTTTTAAAAACTTTTCATCTATTCACTAAATAATTTCGTGCTGCAGAGTAGATTCAGAGGGTTTATTAGGGTGTTTCCTCGGGCTCCACACCTAGGGACCAAAGACAGGAAAGGCTATGGGACCAGCGGGAAAGAGGCCTCGAACTGCAGTGCAGCCAGCCTGGGGAGCTCTGGAGCTGGAGTGTGACAAGCACTCATTGTCCGTGGTTAACACTTTAACCAGGTACGCCGGTGACAGCTCAGAGCATATGCAGAAAATCACATGAAGTGCATTTATTCTTTCCAGTGAGACACAACAGAGACTAAGATTTAGTTATGAGCTTGGCCAAGGCCTGGAAAGCTGCCTATGTTCCATTTGTATGGCAAGTGAGGAATCCTGAAAAACAATCCGCCTTAAATTTTATATCTCAGGGTCTTCAGGCTCACGGAGCTGAAATATGTAAGGCCAACCTGATTTTGGGGAACTAGAGAGCCTGGGTTGTGTTTTCCATTCCCAGTATATTCTATTACATGCCCCCCATGATAGGAATCAAATCCTGAGCCTTGACATACTAGGCAAGCATTCTACCATTGAGCTATGTCCCCAGACTTCGAGAAAGAAAGAGAAGACAACTGGTTTGATTTATAGCCGTTTAGAGGAGTCTTCTGCAGACTCTGTCGTAGTCCCTCCAAGGGCAGAAGGGGGCGGAGACTGGCTGCTCCATCCCCAGTGAGGCACTGGATGTGGCCACTAGCCAGGGCCTTCTTGAGCCAATGAGTTGTTTGTTTTTTCCTGACCCTCTGCTGGCTCCTCTCCTAGTAATGAGGGAACAAATCATTCATTCTGGGAATAGGAATCTGTGTGGTTCATCTCAGTGTCTGCTATACCCCAGGTTTTATTTTCTTAAGGTTTGGCTGCCAATGCTTTCTTGCCCATTTTTTTTCCTTTTTTCTTTGATGCTGTTGTTTTTGCTTTTTTGATTTCTTTGGTAAATCTAGGTTTTTATTTGTGTGCAGCCACGAAGGCCTAGACCATTAATGTGACTATTTCTTTTCCCCAAATAAGGCCCTTCTCTGGGTAAGAAGGCCTCACTTTATGATGCTCAGTTGGAGAACTCTCTATTCTTTTTTCTTCTTCCTGGTACCAGGGATTGAACTCAGGACCTTGAGCTTGTGAAGCACTAACGGTGCCACTGAGCTACATCCCTGGCTCTGACGGAGAAGTTTCTAGCATTCCTAAATGCCAGAACAGGACAGCCTTGGTCCAGGGTGCAGCTCTCTCTGCTGGTTAGCCCAGAAGAGGATTTCACAAGTTCACTAGATATTCATTTTAAATCAATTTTCACTAGATATTAATTTTCTGCTTTCAGGCAGGGAGGAGGTAAATGCTAATACCATGTAATGTATAGATCTGTTTTGAGGCAGTGGGAGTGAGTTTCTGTCCAGAGAGTTTCTTTCTATATTCCAATGTAGCCCGAATCGCTTTACCATAAAGACCACATAGGGCCCTTATTAAAAATCCAGATTTCTGGGTCATATCGTCAGAGCCATTGAAACAGAGTCCTCAGGGAAGAGTCCTGGGGTTGCCCATGTTTATCAAAGCCTCAGGTCAACTGTGTGGTCCGCGGAGTTGGGAGAGCTGCTGGCACACTGTCCTTCCATCAGTAGCCTCGCCACCCCCTTCCCTCCCTGTGCTACTCCGTGAGTGTCTCTGTGGCTGTGTCGACAGGAGCTGTGCTTGTCTTTCAGTCTGAGCTCACCCATGTTTGTTGGATACGAAGCTCCCAGCTTTGCTTGCCTGTTGATATGGTAACTTCCACTTGTTTCTTGGCTTAGAAAAAAAAAATCACCAGTTCTCTATCTTCTTATTCTCAGGACTATTGTGGATTGATTCCCTTTTGTGCTTCTTTGATGCTTTTTCAGTAGGTTTTTAGGAAAGAGGGAAAGAAAACATGTGCATTCACAATATTTGATCAAACCAAAACTCAATGATCACACTTTGGAAAACTCATGGGCTAAGCTATCGCTGAAGTGCCACGTAACAGGATGGATGTGAGCACAAGGGAGAGAGGGCAGCCTCCGGTAATCCTCGACTGGGTGATTATAAATTGTGCAATTTTTTTTTGTGTTGCACTACAAAGAAGGACAGAATGAAAAATCATTTTTTTTCTGGTTAAAGAAAAATGAATTGCAGTTTTCATATGTTTAGTTTGATACAAACTACCTAGGAAAGAGGTCTGCTCTGGAGACATCCCACTATGAGCCATTTGGACATCATCCATCCATCCACTTACTCAGAAGTGGAAATATTTAGGGATAGAAAAAATCAAGCAAGTGCGTTTAAATGCGGTAAGTGCATTTAGTATGATGGGGAATATTCACTGTGCTATGGGAACTCCTATGAGAAACACCAAACTTAGAGCTGGTTGATCAAGGGAAGGGCTGACACTTAGGCTGAGCCTTATAGGATGAACTGGATAAGCCTAGCCCAGGAGCTGAAGGAAGAAAATCATTTTGGACAAAATAATAAGCTAGCATGAAAGCTAAATAGCTCACAATACTAATACTGGGATATTCTGTATGGATGGTCTTTGGAAGGAAGGATGAAAGGAAGGGAGGAAGGGAGGATGGAAGGAAGGAAGGAAGGAAGGAAGGAAGGAAGGAAGGAAGGAAGGAAGGAAGGAAGGAAGAGAGGAGGTTGGAAAGGGAAACCGGGGAGAAGTGACTGGGTATTATACAATGGGAACCCACTGGGACGCTTTAAATAATCATTCTAAAAGTGGTTTTGAAACCTGGGAGTGGAGAGTATCAGCAGTATTTGGGTCTGCAACAGAATCTCCTGAGAAGCCTGTTTAAAATGTTACTCTGGGAGCAACTGTGAGAAGCGCTTTTGTGTAAATTACCTCTAAAACCTTACAATCTCAGGAACTGGGTGTTTGTGCTCTCAAGGTTGTATAGCTATTAAATGCCAAACTTTCAGGCACACTTTGCTGTGAACACTTTGTTTCTTCCCCCTTTGTGTCTTTCCTGTATGAATGTCTTATGAGAAAAAAGAAGAGCTTCTCCCCGTTTTTACCCTTGGATGATCTCCTCTTTTCCCCATAACCTTTCTTGATGATAGTTATTCCTGTTAACCAAGGTGCTGACCAACATCATAAAGTTAGACATAATCTAAATCTCTGAAAAGTGCCTGTGAAGAGGACACTTGAAAAGTCTGAAAAACTGTAATGAGTCTGGCAAAAGTTGAAAGTCATGTAATCCTGTCATATAACCTTATAAATATAGTTTTCGTTGGATTTATTTTATGCTACATTGTCTTAAGTTGAAATACTTTATAATGAAATGTCCTCATCCATATAAACCATATAAATGACAGCAAATACTTGGACTTTGGAAGTTATTGGGGGAAATCTAGTTAGGTCAGTTAGATTTAGAGGAAATCATGGGTTGAAGTATTAAGTTGTAATAACCATTTGTTTGGTACTAGCATGTACCTAGGAAATTTGTAACAAGAAATCTTTTTTTTTTTTTTTTTTTTTTTGACACAGGTCTCGCTTTGTAGTTCAGGCTGGCACTGAGCTCACCATGTAGCCCAGGCAAGCCTGGAACTCAGCAATCCTCCTGCCTCTGCCTCCCGAGTGCTGGGATGACAGGCATGAGCCACCACGCCTGGCACTGTGGTATGTGGAATTGATTGCTGGTGGGCGTGAATCTCCATGCCCAGAATTCTATGTGGTTACCAGGGATCGAACTCAGGAACTTGCGCTTGTGAGGCAGGCACCAGAACCACTGAGCTAACCCTCCGGCCCAAGAAATCTTAAATAATAAATTTAAAGCTTTTTTATTTTATATTATCTTCTTGGGAGTCTTTTTTAATATTTTAAACCGAAAACCTGAATCCAGTTTCTAAAATTTAAAAATAATTTATGAAAAATATGTCAATACTATGATTTTGAATCCGAGAAATCTGGCTTTCAGTTGCTGTTCTTTCTCCCGTTCTGTGTTGCCTGAGCTTTGAGCATGGTATGAAACACACCTTGGAAATCAAAGAGAGTATCACCAGCAAGGCCTCCGAGAATCTCAGATTCATGATATCTGCACAACAAACAACCTATTGTCTTCTGTACTCACAGCTTTTAACGCAAGAAACAGAAATGGCTGTTAGAATTGGGATTTCCACAAGCATTAAAGATGTGACTCTATTGCAAGGGGCCTTTGATTCTACTTGAAGTAACTTTGGGATAAAGAATAGGTTGAGGATGGAGCTATAGGAAGAAGAACATATGAAAATGCGAGAAAAAAAAAAGATGGAGAAACTGAAGGTAAACTTGGAAAGAGCGTTACTTTGGAGTAAGAGAGACTCTGAAAAAAGGATACTAATATGTCATGATCTAAACAAAGCAAATCAGATAAGAGACAAAATACTCATTAAATATAGTGAACAACTCACTCATAAGACTGAGGCCCTGCCATTCAGAGCCATGGTCACCCTGTGGAAGATCTCTCTGGTTGCTGGTGCCTTCTGAAACAAAGCCTAGAGATATTTTCATTTTTTCAAAACTTCCATTTTCACAGAAGCAGTTACTAACAATTACTGAGCACTTACTTCTTTGTGTGTATTATATATATATAAAATCTTCTTTTTAGAAGTGGGTTTTACTTATATTCCCAATGCCTTATAGTCAGTTAAGAGCCAAGATTGAGACTTGAACTCAAACAGTCTGGCTGGAAAGTCCTCACCTTGACTCTTACTCTAGGATATTTCTAGGTATAAATATTGTGTATAAATTTCATCCAAGTTATAGAAGGGAACTTTGAGCATTCTAACATTCAGTGTCTTACCATGGGGAACCATTTGCCTTTAGAACAGCAAATGGATTCCTGAGAGCTTGCTGATTCTCCTTCAGATCAGTCTAAATTCAAATCTATATCTGTCAACATTGTAGATTATGCATTATAAACCACTGAGTTCATTAACTGTCATGTTTAATTCATTCAACAAATGCTGAACATCTGATGAATGAGACAAGATCCTTGTCTTCAAGGAGTCTATAATGTACAGTGTGGGGAGAAGAAAGATATATTTATGAATATCAAGTCTAGCGGTTCTTTTTTGTGGTTTTCATGTACATGTTAATGTAGCTGAGATTATGGAAACCACCCAAATAAATAAGGTGCCTTTTAGGATAAGAGAAAATGTTAACATATGATGTTGCTAAAGACTAGGGGACTTCTGTTTGGAAAGGTCTCCTACTCAAAATAAAGTAGCTGGGGGAAAGTTACCTGGAAAGAAAGAAGTCATTCATGTCAAGGTGGTTTTATGGTATCAATTTTGAGATAAAACATCTCAAGCACTAAGTTCTTTGGCTTGCATGTTCTTGTTAGATAAGAGAGATCCTTGAGAATCACTGGATATTTATATATAGCAATTTGAGGAACTATTTCAAACTTGCAGAGGGGAATGAGAAGTAAAAAGGGTTTGTTCTGGAATGTTCTCTCCATCTCAACTTCCTCCCATTGACAATTACCATTCAAACTTTCTGAATGGCCTCCAGTTCTTCTGGAATGTTCATTTTTAAAAACATAAACTGCAGATAAGTAAGCATGGAACATACTTTTGTGAACTCTTCCTAGAAAATTGGAAAAAAGATAATTTTCTACTCCACTGCTTTTATTAATTATGGTATAGAGCTAATTTTTTTGCCTCTAACTTTAAATTAGCCTATGTTCTAGATCTAGGGTAAGGATTTTTAACTGACTTTTTAGAAAATTTCTATACAGTGCAAACTATTTTTAATAATTTACTAGAAAACCTGAATCAAAGACCCATTAGTTATTTTTACTGTTTTATTTCCATCATAGTATTGTGTTAAATTTTTTACATAAATTATCTCCTTTAAGCCTGAAAATACAAACAGACTAACTGTCCTTTAAATTTATTATCTGGGGGTGGGGATTTAGCTCAGTGGTTTTGGCATCTGCCTTGGAAGTACAAGGTTCTGTGTTCAGTCACTGGTAACCCCCCCAAAAAATAATATTAAACATCTTAAAATAAGTGCTATCATTTTTGATCTGTTAAAAAACTTAAAATATGCCGGGTGTGGTGGCTCATGCCTGTAATCCCAGCACTCGGGAGGCAGAGACAGGAGGATTGCTGAGTTCCAGGCTTGCCTGGGCTACATAGTGAGCTGAGGGCTAGCCTGAACTAAAAAGCAAGACCCTGTCTCAAAAAAAAACAAAAAAAATATCTCTAGGCTATTTCCAAGTTAATCCATTTGAATTAGTTCAAGTTGTAAATGGAATTATTTTTATATACATATATATATATTTATTAATTTTTATCTATTGGTACATTGTATTTACACATCAAGATCACACTCAATATTGGGAATTTGTGCCAGTATATGATACAATTTAATTCTCATTTTTTCCCATTCCCCTACCCATCCAGAATCCCACAATTACTGGACACAATAAATAACCCAGTAAAAAAATAAATATTTTGAAGTTCAGAATTTTTTTTAGAAATATACATAACCACTCCAATCACCTATATTTACACCAGAAATACTCACCTATGCCCTCATTAACTCAAACTGTGGAAAACAATTAGTTTGTCTGTATAATGCAATTTAGAAATCATTTAAAGGAAATAACACTATCATCTTTATTAGGTGAATTAAAAATAACTTTTCCCCCCAATAGATTTGTATCTTAACAGTTTAAAAATAATATGATTGGGGCCAGAGGGTTAGCTCAGTGGTTCCGGCGCCTGCCTCGCAAGCGCAAGGTCCTGCGTTCGATCCCCTGTAACCACATATAATGCTGGGTGTGGAGACACGCCCACCAACAATCAGCGTCACATACCACAATGCCAGGCGTGGTGGTTCACATATGTAATCCCAGCACTCGGGAGGCAGAGACAGGAGGATTGCTGAATTCGCGGCGGCTTGCCTGGGCACCATAGTGAGCTCAGGGCCAGCCTGAACTACAAAGTGAGACCCTGTCTCAAAAAGAAAAGAAAAGAAAAGAAAATAATATGATTGAATTTGAATTTGAATTTAAATTCTCTCTTATTTAAATTCTCTCAAGATATATGGTGTTGAACAAATCTCTTAACTTAGTGGAGTGTCTGCTTTGTTTTTTATAACATAAGCACAAAAATCATCTTACAAAATGGTCAGGAGGATCAGAAGAGATAATATATACAGTGTAGGTAATACTCTTATAAAGTAGGAAATCCTATAAAACTATGTACACAAATACATACAACTTTTGTTTAAATTACTTAACTGGATTTGAAGGGAAAAAATCTAATGAGTTGGTGAATATAGCAGAAATATTTTATGTTTGAAGGTAAACTCCTGTAGAATCTCTATAACTGGCTGGTAGAAGAAAGGGGGAGACACGAAACTAAAAATGCTCCTACACTGACGTTGGGACTCAGTGTTGCTCATCAGTGGTCCCAGAGATTTTTTCTGCTGTATTGAAAAATACAACAGAAGAGATCTTTGCTACCTCGAGGCGCTGATGATTCAGAGAAAGAAATGCACATCAACCCTTGAGACAATGGTAAACCCATTTATGGACCAACGTGCTACAAAGTACAAACTTATGAAATGGTCGCTGGAGAAAGAGAGAGAAGACAGGCTCCGATGATTTAAAATTCTGAGTGTCTTCTGCTCGGGGATGGCCGTTGTGTCTAAATGCTTGTCACAGTGCAATTTGACACTTTCTCATCTCACAAGACATCTTTTCTCTACTCCAATCCTATTACTCTTTCCCTCTAAATTGGACAAATTGTACTTTTGTAGGGTGAATTACAGTTTATCTCATATATTTTCATATTTATAGCAATAAATTATGTTTACTCTTTCCTACAGAGTAAAGAGGAAAATCCTCAGTGTCAAACCTTACCAGTTAGTTGATTATGTCTAGACGAGTTATTATAATAGTTGCATTGAAGCAGAAATTGTTCTTTTGTTTTAGAACTGAAAAGTTCCATTGTAGCTGGGGATTTAGCTCAGTGGTTCCGGTGCCTGCCTCGCACAAGGTCCTGTGTTTGATCCCTGAAAAAACAGAAGAAAAGAAAAGTTCCATTGCATTCTGTTAAATAACTGATGAGACTGACTGTAATCATACCTTAAAAGTTACAGTTTCTATCCAGAGCACCACAAATGACAGGATTTCATTTGTACTAGTAAGCTTTTCCTAGTGGAACCTGCTCTATCAGTCAGGCTACAATAAGACATTTCTAAACTTTTGGCCTTTAGTCCCTCTAAATATTATTTCAGATTCCTAAAGAAATTTTGTGGATGTGAGGAACATCAATTTTTTACATCAGAAATTGTAATATACTTATTAATTAAAAGCTAACAATAATAAATCCATTATGGATTAAAATAACACATTGATGAAAGCTTTCCAAAACAAAGCAAACAAACAAAAAAATTTTTTTTGAGACAGGGTCTCGCTGTGTAGTTCAGGCTGTCCCTGAGCTCACTATGTAGCCCAGGCAAGCCTCAAACTCAGCAATACTCCTGCCTCTGGCTCCTGAGTGCTGGGATTACAGACGTGAGCCACCATGCCTGGCACTGTGGTATGTGGTATCGTATGTGGTTACTGGGATCGAACTCAGGACCTTGCACTTGCGAGGCAGGTGCTGGAACCACTGAGCTAAATCTCCAGTCCCACAAACAAAATGTTTAATGAAGACAGTGCCTTCATTATATATTTCTGAAAGGCTTTTTTTTTTTTGGTGGGGGTCTCCCTTTATAATTCAGGCTGGCCCTGAGTTCACTAGATAACCTAGCCAAGCCTTGAACTCACAGCAATCCCCTTGCCTCTGCCTCTCTAGTCCTGGAATTACAGGCACGAGGCACCAAGCCTGGCATTTCAGGGTGTGGTTACTGGGGATCGAACCCAGGACCTTGAGCTGCAAGGCAGATGGTGGAGCCACTGACCTAAATTCGTGGTCCCTCTGAAAGGTTTTTAAAATTATTAGTTTCATTCAGGCTTATTTAGTTCAGACTGGTAACTTAAACACCAAATATTTACCCAACACAATTCTGGAGGGTAGAAGTTTGAGATCAGTTTGCAACATGGTTGGGTTCTTGGTTAAGCCTCTCATCTTACTCCATAGATGGCTACTTTCTCATTTATTCATGCAGAGGAGAGAGATGGACTCTGGTTTCTTTCTCTGCTTACAAAGCCTCTACTCCCATCATTATGGTTCCATCTTTATGACCTTAGTTAAAACTAATTCTCTCTCAACAGGTTAATTATGTTCAGTTTATATTTTGAAAACAGCATTGAGTTTGAAACATCTTTTCAATAAATATAGGTTGTCACCTGATATCATTTTACAGGTTTCTACGTCAGAAGGAGGTGTTGCCTACTGCTGAAATTTGCATGACTCAGAAGAAAAAATAGGATAGTTTCAAGGTGATTGTAGATCTAAAAATTCAACGCCAAAACACTCCACTTAGCATTTGTGAAGGAATAACAACAAAAAGGGAAACAACTTCTTAATATTGTTAGGAAAAATGGTTTTGACCAAATAGATCCCTTAATAGAAACCTCAAAAGTCCCCAAAACACATTTTGAGAGCCACTGAACTGAGCATACCACAATAATATATAAGCCTCGTGTCCTGGCAAGTTAAGAAGGCATGTTCCCATTGCCATTGTAACCCTCACTCTGGGATCCAATTTGATGGATCAAAAACCAATCAGAACATTACTGGTAACTGTAGCAAATGGACAGAGAAGCATGGCAGACAACAGCCCGGTTCTTAAAGCTTTCCACACTTCACCCTGCAACACATCCATGACTTTACTTACAGCTCATCAGTCGCACCAGCCTTATATATTAGACTGACTTCATGAACACAGTGGGTCTGATCCTGTGGGGAAATATGTAGGCTATTAGTTAATAGTAATACTGTCATCATCCACTCTGTTGTATCAAGTCATTGGATGCCATAAACTTCTATCCTAGTTGGAATTTATTAAGGTTATCTTTATCTTTGCGTGAAACCTATGGCTTTTCTAGATTTTAAGAATTTAACAAGTTACTCATGTATTTTCAGTATGTACTAAACATTAATGGAAAAGAGACAAAAATGGAACACTTGATAAAATATAATTTAGATTTGAGGATGATATTTATGTGTCTCAGATTCCAAGAATGGTATGTCCAAATACTGGACAGGATAAATCTGGGTCTTTAAAGATTCTGATTAATATTCTAACTCAACCTCATTATTTAACATACTAGTCCATTGAAATGTGAAGATAAAAAAATTTTACTCTAACCTCAGAAATGAAAACAGACTTGTGCTCAGCTTACATTTTGCAAATGATATTAAGTTTAGATATCTATGTCATTGTAGATAAATAATCAAATGATGTCATATACATTTCTACATTGGATATGCACATTATGCAATATCTTAAATTTCTATGGCCCAAAAGAAAAATTAAGTCATTTCAAAGTAATCACAGACACAAAACTCTTAATTATTGCTTCTTTTGAGGTTCAACTGATGTAAGAATTCTTTGCTGAATTAACAGTTCTCCAACATATTTGCTCATTTCTAAAGCTACTCTATTGATTATCTTTATTGTAGAAGCCATTTTCTAGATCCAATTATTCTCACAGAAATATCTTGATGATGATGAGATTATATAATATAAATTGCTGAAATATAGGTGATTGATCCCACCTCTAAAAAATCCAATCAAACATTTGTTTTATTTTAATTCTGAAACCAGAAGTCTTGAAATTAAGAAAAAGTGGTTGAATGAATGCAGAAAAAAATATACAATGCTGCATTTCCCCCCCAGTATAGTAAAAATTAGTCAGTGAAAAAAATGAAAGCTTGCATTCATAAGACACTTTCTTGTAGCAGCAATATTTTATCCTAATTAAACTTTGAAATAACCCAGTAGGGGTAGGCAACGGACAAATATTCTCTTTTCATACATGAAAAAGTCAAGGTACAAACAGGTTAAAGGAGAAGCCGGAGGTCACACAATGAGTCATTCACAGAAGGAGGAAGACATAATGAAGTTTTTTTCTCCTTCCAAGATGGTGCCCAAACATGTAGTCACTGTCAATATGATTATACACTTTTATAAATAATAAAGATTAGAAGAACACCTTGGTCAAGATACACAGGGTGAAACCCCAATTTTACAGATGGCAATTATCTCAGTAGGAAACAAGAAATAATTATTTTCATTTTCAGAAGCATGTGTCCCAATATTTTATTTCCCCCTTCTCTTTGTATTAAAAATATCTATTGTCCAACTTCAAATAAATGCAAAATAACTATAATACAAAGTAGCATTTGTGCCACTGGTACCATTAAAAACCCTCATGTGTGAATGGGTGTTTAATTAGGCTGTATTAGATTAATCCCATGTCTCCATTGGTTGTAACAAATGAAAAGATTGCATGCGGTGTCATGGGGATAGACATTTAAAGCTCAATGTAACTTTCATATTTTTCTGTGTGATCGGTCAGCTAGGACTTCCTTTAATTTAATGAAAATTTGGTTTGTAAATCAGAAAATCTTTTTTAATTGCAAGAAATGCAAATCACAATTTTTTTTTAAAGGATTGACGTTACCTTTGTTGTTTGATGCATTAAGATAAAGCCCATAAGGAATAGTTAAAAACAATGAACTTCATATAAAATAGATAAAAGCATGTTCTTTGGGCCTACAGAGTAATTCAGACAGAGGTTTGGATGAACAACCTAATGCTTCTCATATGATAATATTGTCCAGGTAACAGAAGAGTTTTTGTTATAAAAGGTATTAAATGACATTTCCTAATGACATCTTTAAAATATCTGTATATATTATAGTTAAGGTATAATAAAAGACTTCCAGTTTAAACCATGTTGGGAACTTAAATGTAAATTTAAGTAGTGAAACCTAATTTTTTTTTAAATCAGAAAAATATTCCGGCCGACGTGTAAGTTTTGCTTTGTCACTGTACTGTATTTTGCTCAGTAGAACAAAGACCAGATGCATAATGAGCCAATGTAAATGAAGTCAAATCAGCAAAAGCATAGTGGGGGAGGGGAAGGTGTAAAATATGACAGTTGGTATAATGACCGGGGAGTAGAGAATTTAAATGTTTAATGCCCACACGTCCACATTCGTTTTCTGTCATCCCTTTGAATGGGTAGACTGAGGTGTTTCCGAATCCAGCAGGAAAATATCTTCCTGGACCAAAAGAATTATTAATACTATTTAATAGCACAGATATGATCTACACTTAGGATCATTTTCTTTTTCTACCACCTCCTCTTGCCACTGGGGTAGGAGGGAGGTAAGAAAGGTGGCCACTGTAATTAGAGATAATTAGACAATGCTGTAAGTCTTTATTTGACTCTGGGTCTTACCTTTCTGTACTGCATGCAGGCTTCCCATCTCCCAGCCATGATGGAAGCTCAGAACACAATGGAAACACAGCAACAATATGAATTGCAAATGGATGTATATCTTTCTGCCCAACCTATCTTATTGACTGTTAATAAAATGAGTATCTTCTAAAAAATACCTTGGGCTGTAAATTGCTTGACTATTGATGATGGGCTTTGGAAAAATACTACAAATGCCTTACAATCAACTAGTCAGAGTTGTGTTAAACAGAATTGCTCAGCTCTTGTCTAAAAATTACTCCCCTTCCTCTCCAATAAAGGAATTAATCTTGCTTACTAATCTGTGCTGGTTAGCATGTGTTATAATTGTACATGTGAAAAATGGAGTATTTTCTACAGCTCACACTTTAGGACTATAACAAGTCTTTATTATAATGTTCTCATATTTAACATTTTCCTACCTCAAATGGGAATTTTCAAAGATTTTGGCACAAATATTCTGTAAGGCAGGGTCCCCCTCCATTCTGTTTTTTCTCATATGTAGCTGCAAAATACTACTGTCTTGAAAGATTTTCATAAATTCATTTTACTGTGTAGGCAGTTTAGCATGTAATAATTAAACTGGAGTATAAACAGTAAAGCATATGCAGGGACTTCCCTGTTTTCAATGTTATGTTTAACTGGTCAATATTAATTTTTAAAAATAAATGCATTGAAAATTTGAAGGTAGATTATTTTGGGAAAAGGGGTATGTAGGAAATGGAAAATTATTGTGCAGTAACTTAAATTTCTAGTTTTAGAGCTAAATTACTGAAAAGTATTTTAATTTATACAAATACTTGAAAACAGAAAAAAAAATTTCTTTGGCTCTGGTAACACGTACTGAAGGTCTGTGTCCAAATTGTTCCATGTATGGGACAGTGTGGATATTAAGGGTTGGAGGGACATTTGTTTTGTAAACACTTAAGCTTTTGCAGAATAAAGCTAAAGAAGGAAGAAGATGCTAGTCCTTTACCTTTGAACCTTTTTGTGAATTATCATAATGTTGTCAAATGTGAATATAGTGAACTTAATCAGTAAATTTTAGCAAGACTTATGAACTTTTTCATTTCAAATGCATTCACATATGCACAAGCACATATATGTACATAAATTTATTTTATTACATCTGTTTTACACAAACTGAACCTTAAGCAGTTGAAGTATTAAAAAAAGCCAATCAAACTACTCTTCATATATATTAAGTCCATAAACCTCTTTAAATTGTCTCTTTTAAAAAACAGCTAAATTATGGAAATGCAGGCTACATTACAGAATATTTGCCAGTTATATCTTGATTCTTATTTGAAATTCCTACAAGAATATAAGCATGACAGTAATATAAACCATAGAAACAGGCAAAAAAAAAAGGTAGAACACAGGGACTTGTAAATAAATCCATGAATATCAACAAGCACAGATGCTAAGATTATGCATTTTTACCAGTACAGTTCTGGGCTTGTAAACTATAAGGCCAGACATTTGTAAGATACAGTGTAGCAGGGCCTGCTGAGGGAGGGAGAGAAAGGGGAGACTCTGAGAGAGCTAGGGAGGAGGGGAGAAAGGAGAGAGAGAGAGAGAGAGAGAGAGAGAGAGAGAGAGAGAGAGGCTGAGAAGAAAGGGGGGGCACATAGCCAGACACAATAACGCATAATAACGCTAACATTCCTGCATGTCTAATGGCCTAAATATGCTGTGTGCCTGTCTCCAGCCCCACACCACAGCTGATGTCAAAGAACCATTTAATATTTTATCAACAGTCCTTCTTTGAACCAAAATTTTTTTTTTACTATAAAAAAGATACAGGGTTTTCCAAGCATGAGAAAAAAGAAATCCCATGGATGGCAAAATTTTAAGATACAACAAGATTTGTCAACCCCTCTGGTACAGCAAGGTTCACACCATTTTTCACTGTATCCTACATTGTTTACCTCTTGGCAATGCCAACACGTCTTGTTTACTATGGAGACATGAAGTAATATTTCAGCTTTTTAAAATATTAGGATGGTGAGGGCTTATTTATTTTTTTGTTAATGTGAAGAAAACTCACTGATTGATGATTACAATATCAGTTGGGCTTCAGAGTGTTCTGGCTTGTTTTCTTTCGTTTTTTCTTTTTTGGTAGAAAAATATTGTTTTCTAGTTTGACGGATACTCTGCCTGTAACAAAGAATGACTGAATTGTCTTAACAAAGAAGATGAAGGCTGTATGTGCTGATTACAGTGGAATAACCACCTTCCAGATCTCTTAAATCCACAATACATGTAGTGTGGGTCCTGAGTGGCTTTTGTTTTCAATGTCTTTTGTAAGCTTTTAGGGTTTTTTCTGCATCAAATGTCAAGTTAATTTACAGGGCGCTATTACTGATATGTTTCCTTGGTTTGTGGTTTTCTCTGAAAAGCAGGCAGCTGAGACCAAGTCTTAGGCGAGGGGGAGGGGCGGCCAGAGCGCGCGGCACAGACCGAGGCCCAGGGTGTGTAAATTGGCTGCGTCTGTGACGGCGGCCCAGGGAAACTCCAGTCTTCATTTGCATGCCTGAAAAATACCCAGGATTAAACCGGACTGATTTTCATACAGGATTTAGACCTGACATTTATTATTCGGTTCACAGACCTCTTGAAGGAAAGTTTGTTTTCCACTCATAGATGAAAAATCTTCTAAGATAAATAAAGACTGAGCTTAGCAGTAACAGTAAATAAATATCTTGCCTGTATTTTTTATGAATTTATCATAGATGATTAACAGATGCTCACCACCAGATTATTATATTTTGTTCTTTAGCGATTCTAATGGAAAAATAGCTATCAAGGCCCCAGTCGGTGTTTATCAAATGCATTTATTTTATTCTGGAAGTTGATTTTTTCATAAATAACATTTAGAGACAAAAACATGATTTTCAGAACGAGTAAAACAACACTGGAGCCGTAAAATGCTCCAAAATACTTAATCTTGCATATGTTCCATGTGTCTTTATGAGGACAGAAGATTTGGGTTGTACTGTAAGCACCAAGTGCACACTTTCATAGAAGACATGAAAATTACAAGTGAACGCTCCACATGAGCCCTATATACCAAATTTATAACACAGATGAGCATTTTCATTGCCAAATAGGTCCATAAAGCATTCTGGTATCTTCTAACATTTAGGTATTAATTGTTTGTCCAGACAACCACTTAAAATCCAATACTTCAGCAATATTTTAACTAGCCAAGATTTAATTTCTAATATTTGAACAAAACATATTTTGACACAGCACCAATATGAAGAAACATGGCCAGGATGCTTTGTATTTTCTGGGATGCATTTTCTATGTGGGCTGGAATAATACCTACAAATAGTGATTAGACAGGCCCAGAAGAAATGTAGCCTTCTTCATGTATTAACAAACAGATTTTTCAAATGCAATGAGACTATACTTTATACACTTAATAAACATAAGGTAAAATAATACAAATGTCAGGAATTAAGTACATGATTGCGTCTGTCAGTGCATATGGAGAAAACACTGCAAAATCTGCCAAATGTTTAAATTTTTAATATGTCAGTGGAACTTTTGAAAATGTGTTGTTATTTGATATCTTTATGAATATTAACCTATTTATAACAAATCTTAAACATGCATGGTATGGGGCATAGTCTTTGGAAATTTTTCTTTGCTTTAATGTTGCTCTTTATTATAAATACACGTATGAATCACATTCACTGCTCCAAATCAATTTTGATTATGCTCAGAAGTATATACTATTAAAGTTTTAGACAAACTATGTCAATGAACTTTTTATAGTGTGCCGTCAGCATTATGCCTACAAATCTGTTTATTAACCACGCACTTAATAAATGAATATAATGAGTCTTCTAATTTTGTCCTGATTCAATTATTACATATAACATGCACACAAATGATTTGATTCTACAAAAAATTAGGTAAAACCAACAAGTAGAAATGATGGCTGTGAGGAGGTAGTGGCCATCTTGTGTGTAGCAATAACTCTGCTTTATATGTGTATAAATTATAGATGCAAACAGAAATATTATTATAAAATGAATCTACACACATGCAAAATGAAGAGAGTTCAGGCAATTATTTGAACAATTCAGGCTAACCCCTTCCCTTTTGCATGCTGCAGATAATTGAGGCAAAAGTGTTTTTTTCCTTGAATTATCTGGATGATTGAATCAATTCTTCACTTTGCTTTGTACATGCACATAGAAGTGACAGTGGTGTGTCTTCAGAGAGTGCCACTCGAAGGACATGCAAACACAGATCACATTCTTTGAGGGTACTTGCACCTTATGGGTGTAACACATCACTGAACTTGTTTGTTAATCAACCCAGGGCCTTAAAAGAAGGAGAGGTCCAATGTATTTCCTCAAGTAATTCTTCCTGAAGTAACATACAATGATATTTGGATAGAACATGCAATTCTGTATGCCTCATACAAACTAAGTTTCTCTCACCTACCCTGGCATTCTGATGTCCCTATACGCTATATTATCATCTCTATTAGCAGAATGCTTCCACAACAGGCCTGGCTAATTGTGTGGAGAGTATTCATGGTGGTGTCACCAATACAGTACAGTGGAATGCTTCATTGTGAAGGTTTGACCCTGAAATCCTGAAAGTCTATGCTTGAGGAAAAAAAATTCCGGAGCAAGTGGGTTGGAATGGGGAGGGTCATTTTCAATCAATCCAATTTTTAGTGACTTTATTGTTAACACACTTAAAAATATGGCTGATATAATGCCTTGAGTGAATGTAGTTATTTTGTCTTTTTCAGTGACTGCATGAGAAATAGGTATTCATTGTCCCATCATTTAAAATTCTTGATACAATTCACATTTACTCACTTTAAACTCAAGATGTTTCTCATTCAAATTGTGGGGCTCTTTCTATGTGCAATGTAATTAGTATTGTACAGTATTCATGACAAACATAGAGAGATGGAAAAGGATTCCTACTTCATGATCATTGTAAATATGAAATTGTCAAGCCAGCCCTAATTAGTCTCTGAGATAAAGATAATACACGAACCTCTAAGAGTTGCAACAGACTTTAGAACAAAATTCAAATATGCCACAATTAGATTATTGTCTCAAATGCCTGTGCTTAATAAAGTTGGTGGACCATGTTTGCCAAATAATTCTGTCAGGCAAGCAGTCCTAGTTTAAAAGTAATTAAGCAATTTATCCTCATGTTAAAAATGGCACATGCAAACGTCCATGCTTTGGATGGTTTGGAAGTCTGTAAGATTCTTGATTAAGAGTATCGCTTAAGAAAAAACTCAGTGTATTATATTTTCTAAGCTTCAACAGGTAGAAAATCATTTTTAAACTTGCCTTTAGAAGACATTCTAGTAAAGCATTTGATTGTTTAACGGTTTTATTATTCAAGTTCTTACCATTTCATACTACTCCCTGGAGAGGGGCCAAGAAAATATTAAAAATACTATAGAAATATAAAGGATAAGATATTTGTCACTCTCGTTTAAATTGATGTATGCTGCTGTCCTATAAACGTCACATCGGATAACCCTGAAAAATTACCATGAATCTCCATAATTACGCATATTCATGATGGTGTTTTGCATACTGCTAACAGCAGACTGCATGTGGGGTGGGACATGAAGGGGGGTAGGAGTAATGTGACAGCTTAAAATTATTACCAGTATCATAGAAGTAGACATAGCAACAGATCCATTTTGTTAGAGCTTACAAAACAAAAGCATATCACGGAATCATGTAGTAATTAAGTAACTAGAAATTTTCTCCTACATATTTTACCATACAAAGTTAACAGCAATAAACTGACTAGAAATATCACTGTTACTTGAAATGTGCTTGTGTTTGTCAGACGCTTCTAGGTGCAGGGTTGTATGAGCTGAAGGGAGAGGGGGCTTTTCAACTTTTCTGGGGATGGGCCGGGGAGGAGGGGGTGATGGCCAACTTCCAAACTGGCCAGAGTCCTTCAGTTTCTTGAGTGGTTGCCCACCTCTTGATCTGGGTGCAAATCATGCAAGCTCATTTCTTTTCTGATAAATATGAGGACTGAGTCGCATTCAGTACACTGTTAAAAGGCTCTAGGAGACAGAAAAGTTGTCTGTCTCAATGGCTTTTTTGTGCTGAGGCTGAGCGCAGAGTTAATCAGGGACTCCAGAAGTAATTATGGACAGAGTTTGGGTAATACAAATGCTTGGGTAAACAGCGATTGTTCTTTCCACAAGATTGCAAGTAGGAAAAACAATGCTTGTATTGTTTTCCACTTCTCATTAGGGGGACTTGGGGAGGGCGCCCTGCACTTCGAGGCGGATGGGAAACTGACAGGCAGACTGTGCTGGGAACGGGTCTCCCCTGATCCCACTACCACAAGCTCTGGCTTTTGGCATCAGGAGTGCCAGCTGCATCGGGAGAAGCCAAGCCTGTCATACCATCTTCACGTCAAATCTTCAGGGCACAAGAGCCAGCGCATAGCGAGGGCTTAATGAAGAAACAAATACAAAAGGGAAGATTAGGCCTTGTTAACACTTGCATTCATTTGTTCCTACAGAAACTGCACTGGAAGGGCTGTTTTCGAGAACTCATTCTTTTTTCTCTTCAGCAGAAAAAGTTACACTGAGGATGCATTTTAAAAAAATATTGTAAATACACAGGGAAAAAAAAATCTTTCAGTTCCCCTGTAACTATCATCTAGCAAATTGTTTTGTCAAAAATGCCACTTGAAGCTGTGATGCCCATGACAACTGTCAAAATTGGTAAATACCTTTCATTTTTTATATTAATAATATTGTACTCATCGCTACATAAAGCATTTCTTCACATACTTAAGTGTTACCATTGCATTCTTTTGAAAAATGGAGAATTCTCAACTTTATTGTTGTGGGATAACAAACAATCTCCTCTTCTGGGTGAAACATTTATGTTTCATGGTACCACGTTACTTTCTTCTTCAAATTAATTGCATTGGAGGGAAAGGAACCGTATTTTTGAAGTTCTCTATAAACTACCCAGAAAGTTTGACAGCAGAATGCTACAATTATTTTTTATTGTTGTAAGCAATCAGTCAACTGTACAAAGGTGCATTGTGTACAACTGCAATGTAAAACCTGTTTTTGTTTATGCTACCTGTCACCCACTTAATATGTTTTAAAATGATATTATTCCAAAGGAAACCAGAACATTTTAATGGGATAATGTACTTTCTATTTGACACTTTGTGTTAGGGCCTACCCAAGTAGGGTTCATAACACATCCGTGGCTCTTAAACTTTAGACATAGGTTGAGAGATGACAGGCTATTTGCTAAAGACTCAGAGAAAGGAATTTGCAAAACGTGGAGTGGGACTGTAGTACTTCCTATTTTCAAATTCTCACACATCTTGAGTGCAAGCTTATTGAAAAGATCTTCATCTACTTTTCCTCGACTATGATAGAGAAAATAGAAACAGGCAGTTATGTGTTGGTTCAGAAAGTAATCTTCCACAGGTTACTTTCTGTATGTATATGAAAACACATAAACCCAAGTAGAATACAGCTCAATTGCAAAGAAAGTTATTTCATGAGAAAGGCATTTAAAGTCTGCTACAGATATACCTAAAAGTATGAATCATTTCATATAAATCAAGTTAACACAAGGTAAATTTACACCTATATCATAATGATGACAGAGGAAAACATTATAAATTATATTTTATGCTATGTAAATAAAGCAGACTTGCCTAGAAGGCAAGAGTGTACACCTCAGATATTATTACCAAATAATCCTATAAGTTTTGAGTGATATTACTTAAATTTTCCTGACCTAAAGAAGAGCAGAAAATTCAATATGATTAGAAGTGAATCCCCTTCATTTTGTAGATGTCTAAAGATAACATCAAATGAGTGTTATGTACTGAGTTCCACTGAGCTTTTACATTTATGGTTATTAAATTGGCAGGGCATGATTTGGCACGTGGGATAAAGATGTATAGAACAACAGTGGGCTCTGAAATTCTCAAAAGTGTCTCATATTTCTCAATCTTTCTTGGTTCTCTGAAATCATGAACACTATTACTTCAAGATGACAGTTGAGTCTTTTAAAATGAGGGACCTGATCCCCACAAACACTTCTCAGAGAACTGTGTGCACTGGGTTCATGGATTAATTATTTAAACAGTTCTTGGTATTTGTAAGTGGTTATTCTCTTCTGCTTTCAGACCAAGAGTGGTTGTGGGACAGTGCTATTTTTATTTGTTAATTTTATTAACAGTCTTCTCAGCAGTTTATAACTAAGTATGACAGGTGAATTTGCATGATGCCTTCATGTCTCCCTAGCTAGATAAATAGTATTAATTAATATAACTTTATGATAACAAATAAAAGGCTATATTTTTCATTCTAAACAATAGAACTTCTCTTAAAGATTTCATTGATAATCACTTCGGCATTAATGTGACTGCACCATAAATTTCATTTCTAAAACTGCCCAACCAATTTCAGCTAATGTAGTCAATTATGTACTAGTAGGACAGAAAATGCAGTGAGAGTATTGACATAAGGAATCTTTACCTGCAATTCATTTATCTTAAGTAGGGCACTGTAAAATATACATGTTAATTTATATTATTTCAAAAGAGTGATAGAATAGAGTAAAATAAGTTTATATTGAGAAAAAAGTCTCAAAAGTGAAGGTCACAAAAGTATTTCTATTGTTCCACAATCATTGTGTATAAATAGTACATTTATTTAAACATTTTGCTGACAAAAAATGAATACAAGAGAATTTTCCTTTTGAAAGTGTATTACCAGATTAAAATTATAGAGTTCAAGAGATAGTAAATGGTATGTTAATAGTACAGTGCTTTAATTAACCATGATCTGGCCATATTTTGAGTTTCAAAATGTTACTTAAAGATAAATACATTTTAATGAAGTGTAATGTTAATTTGCACAGACGCATAACTTAGGTGAATAAAAATAAAAGGATGAAGTGTACTTTCACTTAGATTAGGAAGTACCCACTAGGAGTTCAATCACATTTTCCTTTACAATGAATTGATTTGATGTGATACATTAGCTGCCATGGGAAGCATCAACTTTTAAAGTACTGAAAATTTTTGTTTTGTATGAATAGAATGATTCAGAAGTAACTAAGTAAAGAAATTAAATATGCAGCAATATTGTGTATTTGGAAACTGGATAAACTTTTGACTTTTTCTCTTTGAGAGAGAAAAAAAAGAGAGAGAGTGGGAGGGGGAGAGAGAGAGAGAGAGAGAGAGAGAGAGAGAGAGAGAGAGAGAGAGAGAGGTGTAGCCTTTGATTAGAGGTCTAGAAAGAACAGGCTGTCTTGCTTCTGCCTACCTGTTCCTGGCCTCCTGCAGAGTGGGGCTGAACCAGAGAAGGCAGCAGGTGGAGGACTGGACTCATGGCCACCCTATTTGTGCTACAGCACTGCCATCTAAATTGAGAGGCACAGTCCCTCTAAGAATCTTCTCTGCTTTCTACTTCCAATGCAGCAATTAAAAAAAAAAAAAAAAACCAAAACACATGGTTTTCTTTGAGGAAGATTGAAAAAGACGGGGAGGGGGATTCTCAGAGTTCTTTTAACTTGAGCTCTTGCTTGCATAAACTGGATGTGTTTATTTGTGTGCACTCTTTTTCCACAGATTTCTTTTTCTCGGGATTTAAAAAAAAAAAAAAAAAAGATGCTTACCCAAAGATGCTTAGCTTGACTGATAATCTCACTTAGCATGGAGGCTGCTTGGCTTTGGTGGTCCAGGTGACTATTTTGGCACATGGAATCCCGGAGGGGCTGGGCCAGAATTGCAGCTTCTCCTCACCTGGAGCCAGTGCTGTCATCTACGGGCCCCAGGGATTTCCTTCTTGTGTAGAGATTCCTGAAGCATCAGATGACAGAATGGCTAGGACTGGATACAGAGCGTAAGAGAGGCTCCACCTTGAATGTTTGGATGGAGCTCCGTGCTTCCTTAAGGCGGGTGGTCTGAGCCGGAAAGGTGCGCTGTGTCTGCACGGAGGCGGGGGCGGCGGGGGCTGCGGCCTGACACTCACATCCGGCTTTCACGGTTTCCCGAACCACATGGACCATGGCTACTCCACAGTCTGGACTTGAAAAGCTGGGAGCTTAAAAACAAACAGGAAGAGTGAAAGTGGACACAGAAATTCAGTGTTAGTTTTTCTTTTCTCGCGCAGGAACTTGTGGTACACAGTTAACTAAATAATCGTTTCCTGAAGAAGCGAACATAAAATTTATATATCAAACACATTGAATGTGAAAGAAAAGTAATTCTGAGTTCACCCACGTTTTTTCTCTTGAAAATAAAAAATTCAGGAGACTTTGAGAGAATAAAGAAGAGCGTGTGTCACAGGTGTGGCACACATCCTCACGGGTTGGTCATCAAAGTAGAAGCACGACTAGTCCTGGGCAGGATAGGGCTGGGCTTATAGATGCTTCGATAACTTTTTTCATCGCATGTTCTGTCGAAGTCACAAATTTATTTTAAAAATAGCCTATCATTTCTTCAAAGTCCAAGCATTTGCTCTCAGTATTTCCTTATATATCATAGGCAGGTACTTACCAGGTCTACCCTTGGAGTCTTTTAGGAAGACGGATGTATTCAGACATCACCAGATTGCTGGTATATGTAGGGGCAACAGAAATGCTGGGTCAATGCTGGGCCTTGCTTTGACCAGTTAACCTGCATTTCACATCTGGCTCCTTTTGGATTGAAATTGGAGTCCCACAACCTTTGGATGGAGAGGGGATTATTTCACGTTTGTGAATCACTATCTTCCTTTAAAATAACAACTATAACAGCAAAATAGCTGATCATTCCAACTGTCAATGTTTTTTAAAAACCCAGGAGCTTGTCGCCTTGAAAAGTTCCAGAGCAGTAAGGAGAGGGGCCTTTGGTGTGAAGTCAGCAGCAGCGTGTGCAGATTCTGGTCCATTATGCCAGGTGGCGTCTGGGGAGGACATTTTTCTCCAGCATTTGTAAAAATTATGACTACATTTAGGCACATTTTAAGTACGGTTATAAATATAAAAGTTCTCTAAATGATATTTTCCTAGAGAATGCAATTTGCGTAAATCTCAATGATTCAAAATAAAACTAGTGATCCTAGTATTTTCTTTCTGGTATATTTGAAAAATTATAAAAACACAGAGTCATTTTAACCTAAACATAAACATATGAGACAGGTCACTTTCTGTAGGTACCAACTGGCAGTTTTCACTCACATATAAATGGTAATACTAGTGTGAAAAGAACACCTGAATATTCACCTTTGCAAGTGCATCTATAAAGATTAGAATGAAAATTACCTTTGAATCTAGTTCCAAAGGATTGACTTTCTAGGAAACACATGCATGAATGCTAAGGTAAGAAAATACTTCCTTTTCCTGTTTTTCTCATAGTATATTGACTAGAACTTTCCAAAGCATCCCTTTAGACAGTTTACTAGATTTAATTTTGCCCACTTTTTATCTTGGTGAAGTTGATAACGACTTATTTCATTATTTGGACACTTGTTTTCGTTCTCAGATGGTTATTTTTAGGTAGTTAAATGATGTTTTTAATATCATTTTTCTAAATGAATATTTTAATTGAATCACAAAACTGAGATGATGAATTTACCTTAGTTTCTGTGATATGGTGTGACCTTATAAAGAACACTTAGAGCAACTATTATACTAAATAAATAAATAGTAAATTTCATATGCAGTGTTCTTTTGGAAAACAAGCATTTCTCAGAGTAGTATGTCTGGTTTTAATAAACTTTTTTTTGAGCTTTTTTATGCTGTAAAACACATATGGCTTTATCTCTTTAGAAACAAAAAAAATCTTCTAACAACTGGCTTTTGCAAGTAAAGGTGCAAATATGTCCTTCCAGCACATACATAAGTGGGCAGTTCACCATGGAATAAGAACTTGAGGTAAAGTTATATAATCAGGAAGGTGGCTGTGTTCAAATTCTTATTTATTGTGAAGAATAATAAATTGCACAATAGTTTTTCTTTAGAAGTCATCAATACACTGGGTAAGTGAAATTCTTATACCATACTTTTTATCAATCCACAGTAATATTCTGATAACAAATTTGCACTAATAAATCCTCATAATTACAAAATTTATGTTTTCTTTTTATTTTCCAGTTTTAGCAAATGGTTTATTTCCCTTAGAATGAAATCAATGTTTATGGTACTATCCTATTAATCATACATTTTAATGCCAAAGCTGTATGTGCCAATATTCCTGCAATACACATAGGCCACTTTCCAGTTTTTTCTGCTTTTTGCTGAATAGACATGATTACGTTTCTCACCAATCAAATTCCTTTCAATATTCTCTCTCACTCTTTCTCTCTAAGCTCTTCTGTGTCTTGCTTTTCTTCCTCTACTTTTCCATTATTTCCCTCCCTTCTCTCAGTTCCCCTCCTTCCTGGTCCCGAGTTCTTCACCACATAGTGCAGTGAGGATATTAAGAACACTCAGTTGTGCTTGGATGTCTAACCTTGCTCAACTCCAGCATTAGCAAAGGGATTCAGTTTCTTGAATTCATTAATAGTGTTTTGCCACAAAAGGCTTTGTAGTTCTCTCCTGAATATTGAGCCTAGCTTAATAACATTCCATTTATGTTAAAGACACATTTAATCTGTAAATGTGACCTTTAGAAGAATTCTCTTGTTTTTCATTAAAGAAACACTGCATTACAAATATTAATTATTCCTTGATGCCGTATTTTAATTAACTAATCATGTGCTATTTGCAGCAATAAAGAGTGTAGTAATGTATGTGCAGTAATGCTATGTAATGGAAGATCAATATCAGAGAATCCACTGCCGCAGAAAAGACACGTTTTGAGAATCTTCTGTGGATGAATTTGCTTATGTGAAACATTTGGTCTAAAATGATGCTTTGTTTTGCTTTGTGTTACAAATTTTTAAATGCCAATGCAAATCTGATTAAAATGCGGCACATATCGTTAGCCCCATCACTAATAAGTGAACGTTCACTGATGCATATTAGCAGGGTCTAGCAACGTGGTGAAATTGTCACTTAAGTGTTTGGAATCTGAACACAGAAAATGACAGGCAATGGGTAAGGTCTGGCTCCAGTGCATGTCTTCACTGTAGCTAGAGTCACTGGAATGGTGAAACCAGTTTAGGTTCAAGGTCGCTGCTGACATTCAGCTGTCATGGCTTCATTGTCTGCAGGCCTTCTCTCCATTGACACATTCAAGAGTACTTTATAGCAACCACAAAGAGCCAGTCAATTGATACCATTACACTTCATGCACACACAAACCACAAGGCTGTTCAGGACTGTTGATACAGTCTAACATTTATTCATTAAGGGATCTATTGAAAATGCAACTTGCCCAGCCCCACTCTTAACAACATCGACTTACTTGTTTAGTCCAAACATTTAGCTACGTCTTTTTAAAGTTTTGCACAGCATTCTCTAATTGAGGTAACATTATCTGCATTTTAATGCTGCACCATTTATGTCCAATGAAAGATTACCTGAAGAACCCTGCCATTACCACTCTAGTTTAAATGCGGGCAGTTGTATAGAAAAAATATACACAAAAGATGTAAGCAGGAGGAAAGGGAGATATTTATTTGTTCTGGGAGTGCCACGGAAATCCAATTGCTCAGAAATGAAATAAGACTCCAGAGTGAAAGGAGGAAAAACCTAAGCTTGGGTCAGGGAAGAGGCAGTGATTAGCTCCATTGTTAGGGGCTCTTTGAGCTTCGTTGGTTGTAAAGAAAAACCCACTAATGAATCTATTGAGGCTTGCCAGAACTTTGTGTGAAAGACAACTTAAGTTATGGTGCTTATCTAAAAAATGGTGGTAAGGCATGTGGGTATATAAAACAGCGCATATGTCTCTTTATTAACAGCTTGCTTGTAGAAACAAAAAAATTGTTTAAAGATTGCATGTTGCACAAATGACCTATTTCACATGCATATGTTTGATTCAATATTCACAGGTTTTGAAAAGAATCACCTATATGATGATGAGATGTTAGAAAATATGTCCTATTTAATAGCTAGAAGATCAGGAAGTATGCAAAAATACAAAATAGCTAATATTTTTTATTTTCTACCACTGTTTATACAGAAAGATGGGTTTAAAAGTCAAGCTGTAAGGCTGCTTCATGTTTTACATATTTTAAATATGCAAACACATTTCATTAAGGAATATAATCAACTGACATTAAAAGTAATAGACTTTGGGAAAAAAGACCAATATACCTATGTACTGTGCATACTAAGAAATATTTGCCATTCTTCCTTCATATGTGGCATTTCTAATGTAGAATTAAATCTGTTTTTGCAGTTTGGTGCAATATTTAATTACATAAGCCCATTTAATTCTATAAAACATATTACGCTATCCAAAAGATAGAGTATGTCAAAGTAGGGGTTTAATTAGATAGCAGTAAAGTAGAAAAAAACCTCATTTTAGTCAATCATTTGGTCAAGAGCATTCTTAGTTGGGAAACATAGGTGTGCATCATGCAGTGGTTGAACATGACCTTGTGAAAGTATCTTACTATATTGAGTTTTGCTGAATAGTTTTCCACAATCTGTGATGAAGCAAAGCTCAAACACAAATGCAAAGAGAGCCCCCCGCCCCGCCATGCTCCACCACCAAACAGTGCATGGCCCTGTGACTCTTTCACAAAAATGAAGACATTACTTGGAGAACATACTTCTCTATTTCTGAGAACTTTTTAATAAATAAGTAGTTTATGTCAATAAACTTGCCCATTTTTTTTCACAAACATATAATTCATTCCAAGCTTGGAATTTTTAATTTTTGGACAGCAGGACTAAATGCTCAGCAGAGTTCTTTCTACTGTATCAGGGGCCTCTTTAATTTTTTTCTCAGATTTCTAAGTAAGGCCTTGGGAGACTTTCTGTGGTGCTTAGCTTGTAGTCTTCATGAAATTGTCTCTTTAAACCCTTGTCCATGTAAGAGAAGACAGCACATCCACATAAGACATGAGCAACCTCCTTTCAGGTCTTTAAGTTACCTTCAGTGACCAAAGTAGAATGAGTAAAGGCCAACCACCATCAAACAAAAACTAATTTTATGGTTCAGATATAAACCATCATGAATCCATTGTGTCAACATTTGATACCAACTGTCATTCCTTTCTGTAAAGCTTTTAGGCTGGTTTTTGACTTACAAGAGAGAAATTTTAGGATGAGAACTGCAGGTCCTATGTCGAAAGGCTGAGGAGATAAGTAGGGTAGATATTTATAGATCAGCTAGTCTACTTGAGGTATTGTGTTGGGCGCAACCATAATTTCCTTATGTCATTTTGCTTCCAAGTAGGCCTGCATATCCTGGGGTTATTCTTATTATTTCTCTTTGTGGGTGAAGAGACAGAAGACTTGGGGTCTTTAAGACAGGTGTATACCCTTGTTCATAGCAGCTCAGTTCATGATAGCTTCATCTTGGAAACGACCCAAATGCCCATCAACTGGAGGGTGGATAAAGATGTTTTTTTATATGTATAAAATGGAGTGTTATTCTGCCATAAAGAATAACAAGATTGATTCATTTATATGCAAATGGATACACCTGGAAGACACACTAATGGTGAAATAAATAGATCACAGATAGGCAAATACCGGATCTTCTCTTTGATATGAGCACCTATAGATGCAAATGAGCTCTAGAAAGTATGACAGTTTTTGTAGAATTTGGTGTGAGGATGTAATGAGAGGAAGGAATAAATATGATTCTGAAATAAAATAAAAGAGCATGTATATGGGGGTGGGGAGGTGTGTGGGAGGATATGGGTAAAAATGAGAATTGACTTGTGCCATATATTGGTACAAATTCCCCAACGTTATGTGTGATTGTGAGATGTATATAAATTGTACCAATAAAGAATTCAATTTAAAGAAAAGTTTACCTGAGGCAGTAAGACAGTAGGAAAGCTGCAAATTATATCAAAGTTCATATTCTCTGGAGGTTCTACTAACCTGTCAGAGAACGTGGGAGGCTGTGGTAAAGTTTGGCTAATGTTGCTGGTGCCATTTATGGTAAATTCTACTTTTTCTTTCTCCTCACATCCCCTCTCTTCTTTTCAAGCTAACTTCCTAAAATGACTTTTTCATTTTTGTGTTTCTTTTTTTTCCTTCTTTCTCTGGAAACATCAAAGGTGGGCCATTTTCTGTATCATCAGCCTAATGGAGGTAGCTTCTTTAATAACTGAAAGTTATCTACCAATTTGTAATTGTTTCTGTGGACTTCCTTTTTCTCGGGTAAAGAGTACAAATGTCAAGCTGTCAACCACAAATGTAAAGCCTCTGTAAATATTATGCTATATTTTATTTCTTAAACCTCTTTTCAAAATGCCTTTTTTTTTTACTTTTAACTCTTTTTTTTTTTTAGGAAATTTCGTTTAAGATTCTTTTGGTAAACTACCCTGTATTTCCACTACAGATGTCAGATAAAGAGATATGAAGAGCATACTCTCAGGAGTAGAACCTAAGTCATACATGGTGTGTGTGTGTGTGTGTGCACGTGCATGCACATGTGTGTGAGTGTGTCTTCCAAAATTACCCTTTCTGTGTTCCACTTAATCATTCGCTGTTCCAGTTACTGTTGTATGGAAGAATTTTCTATATGTTTCTGTTATTTCTTCTTCTGTTCTTTCTATTGTTGAAGTGCTTATTTTCACTTATGTAGCTTGATCAGTTGTTGGAGAATTCACTCATTTGAATGGCAAAGAAATTATCCAATTTGAAAATTAGAAAAATATTTATGATGAATTTGTTTATACTCTCTCGTAATGCATTATTTCTTTGTCTGTCTAGCTATGTTTCCAAAAACTGTTCAAAATGGAACTTGACCGAATACTTCACTAAAAATGATACCATGTGATATTCAAATAATAGCTGAAGAGATGACCAGAGCAAACTGTTTGTTCCCAAAACTATGCTGAAATTAGATATAGCTTTCTATTTCACATGGTGCAACTTGGTCAAAAGGATTTGGGAATTAAATTACATAGTAGAAAATGAAATCATTCTTGGGAGATTTTCTGCATGGTACAATTTTTAAAAAATTTTTTTACTGTTGTTTAGTAATACACACTTCAAGCAAATATTATATGACTGTCACTGTTGAGATTTCACACTTTTTGGTAAAAATATAAGTATTATGATAACTTAATGAAGTCTTTCAAGAAGGTAAAAGGCTTTTAAGATATGTTTTCAGTTGATCTCTAATCTAGAAGGAGGATTATTTGATGTCCGTATCCTGTAATTAGTGAGATTAGTAATCAAGACAACTATGATTTATTTTACTGGAAAAACTGAGAGATTCAAGACATCTGGCCTAGATGACTGCGGTGGTAAAATTCAAACTACACCTAATTTGTTTTGCTATGTTCTTCTCTTCAGAGAGATAGGAGATGTTCTAGCCTCTGTGTAAGGATGAGATACACTGTCAAAGTCAAACAGTATTTGTTTTATGACAGCAGAATTTTAGATCCTATTTCTAAAGACAGTAAATACTTAGGTGGATGTCAATGAATACTTAACACTAATTGATTTGATATATCCATATGCACACCTACGAATACACATGGCGGCTCATGATGGTTGAAAAATTACATTTTGAGCCTATTAAAAGATCTGTCACTTTTAGGTCACAGTGGGGTGGTAGAGGGGTAGTCTAGTGCAATGGAGAACTATCTTGATGATGTTGGTGTTGCAGGGTTGTTTGTTGTTTGGCTTGTTGATGATGCTTAGCCAAGGAGACACTTCCTTTCAGATTCTGTCCTCCAAACCCCAGGGCTCTGTTCTGGCTGGTTCAGCCTAATGGAATTAAGCCTGACACGTTTCAACTCTGTTTCTTTATAAAATAAACATAAAACAACGGTTTAGATTTCTAATAAAACTCTTGAAGCATAGGGGACTGAAACTTTCCCTGTCCTTTACACATCTGTAAATAGAGCACATAAAAGAGAAATACAACAGGATAAATCAACATAAATTTGAAATCCACTGCAGCATATTAAATGGCGCAGAGTCCGTCAAAGAGAGGCTGACCCCAGGCTTCGTGCAGTTTGAAGCTAATTGTTTTCGTCAGGATGGGAACGTCTGGAAGTCCGCGGCTGTGTCCCACCAGTAAGACTCCAGTAACTGAGCTGGCCCACAGAGAATGGGCCCACTTTGTAGCGACACAGCGGGCTCAGACACCACCTATTCTGCTCTCCAAACTGTCATGCATAACAACTTTATTGTGCTAAATTGAACTTGAAAGCAACCAAAGGCTATGAGAAGGAGAGGCTATGAGAAAAGCGTGCTGTCAGCGCTGGCAAAGGCTGACCTGGAAAGTAGGCTCAGAGACAGGGGAATAAAAGACCAGGCCCCATGAACACAGCATATTGTTTCATTTTAAAGTATGATTCCCATACCAGAGAAAGTAGCAAATGTGATGTAAATTTATTTAAATAGATTCGACCGCTTAAAAGTTTGCCAGCCGCTCTTATCCAACTTTCCCAGCTCTCTGATTCGTTACTTACAGTGGGAATATAATGACATATAGTCATCATTGTAACAGCTTCTTTGGAGCGCACAATGATGATTAATAGCCGGCAGCAAATTTTCACATGGGCTCTGAAGCACTATGGCATTAAGCAGCCCAACAGCCCCAAATCCCCCTTTTCTGTTCTGCTGAAAAGTCCCTCCTTGTACCTTGCAGATAGGAACAAAGCCTATCTTAATTCCAATCAGCTTTTCCTCATTCAAAGGGAACTTCTCTTTTTCATAATTGATTCATGTGCATTTTTAGTGTTCCACTGAGCTGAAGCCACTTTTCTCCTTTTCTCTGTTCTGTCCCTACACCGCACCCATCTTTTTTTTTTTTTTTTGAAGGGGCGAAGAGTGGGAAACATGTGAACAACAATAAAAACTGATATGTGTATGTGTGTGTGTGTTTCTTCCCCAAATATTTGCTAGATTTCTCAATTAGTACTGGTTTGCGCTTTACATCTAAAGGGTTTAAAGCAAAAGTTAACTCCACATTTCTCCGAGGTTGGGAGTGGTTTTGTTTGGAAAGAGCGTGGATACTGAAATAACCGGCGGGGCTGCGGCTGCGCTCGGCCCCGCTCCACGGCGGGGGTCTGAGAGCCTCGTTCCCACGAGAGACTCACAGCTGGGGAAGGGCACAGGGTCTGGCTCCAGACGGATTCTTTTCTCTTCTCTGCGCTGGTAGCCATCAGGAAAGGAACAAGTGACCAGCGGAAGGCAGCAAATTGAGCCTTCCTAACCCACTCTACCCTTCTTAAGCATCATTTCACCCCCTAGTAATCTTACATCAGAATTATTAACAGAAGCGCCTGTGCTATTTGTAGAAGAGCTCTCTCCTCTCCTGCTTCCACCTCCTGTGATAACGACGCAAATGACATCAACCGGCGCTGCTGTGAAAGGGGGTTTCCACAGGCGAACTCATTTGTGTTTCTATGACAATATAATGGCCATAAAGTGCAGCGTCTCAGTAGATACACTTTGCATATTTGTTTACATTTCCTGTAACCCGGCTCTCATTTTTCTATATAGGACCCTGTCTGCGTGGCACAAATCTCGTTATCTATTGTCCTCACATTACTGTCGAGAGTGATCTTTCACTCTCAAAAGAATTTTGAAAAATTTGAAAAAATACATCTTTTTGCTATTAGAACTTTCCTAAGTGACTTCTATATACCAGCGGAGTGGCCTGTCTCTCACCTGTGTAGCTATGGGCCTTTTCACATTATACCCCAGGCTAAGGGGGGAAAACCAGACTTGGAAAGCCCAGAGCACACGCAGCAGAACTAACTTTTGTCCCGCCTGCTTTGAAGAGGTCGGTTGACCCTATACAACTTCTTTGATATGTGACAGAAAGGAGAAGATTTGCCAAAACGAAAAGACATATTATAAACCAGGTTTTAAACACGACACCCTCTGGCTGGATCATGATTCTCACTGTGACCCTAGAGCGACACACTTTACTGGCCAGACAAAAATACTCTGCCGTACCTTAGAAGAGAATGGCTTGTCTTATGTTTGGTGTCTCAATATGGTTAAGTGAAGAATATATCGGACTGATAAGAAGTCTTTTGTTCATTGTTTTAGTGCGCTCATGTTCTTATTTAAAAAAAATAATACAGGTCAAAGTGGCATCATATTTTTTAAAACTCTATTATAGTTTTGTTTGAAAATCCCAAACAGGTAGGTATAGTACAATCTTTGACTATAGAACTGAACTCGGTCAGAGAGTGTTACAAATCCATGCGGCAATGTCTGTGATGGTTAGGTTCTGAGTGTGCATTACAGAATTTATGAGAGGTGTATTTTGAATCGAATTTCCTGCTGATGGGGCTTTTGGGAAGGTTCATGGATGCTAATTCCTGAAAGCATGTAGAACAAATAGACTCCAACAGCTCTGGCTTCAAAATTAACTGTAGCAAACCCTAACATTTCCTGTTTTCCATCCAACCCTAGCCCCTGTTCTGGTACTGCAAGAACAGATATGGAAGAACCAGGACTCTGCCCAAAGGGTTCCTTTGGAGGAGTCCAGTCTCTTGGTAAGACCAACTGTCCAAGACGGAACTGGGCTGGTCCAATATTTAGCACAATATTAGCACATTTTATCTCCTTTTAAAGATATGTTTTTCAGAAATGAAATGAGTGAAGCATGTGAAAGATGTAAGATACAGTCACTTTGGAAGTTTTTGGTTGTTTCTCTTTGGGTGTGAAGTGTTTGTAGTTGCTTAGCATCAGTGCTGCAGTTCTTTCTTCCTCTCGGGGTGATGGCACGCTGTCCTCTCCGTAGAGCTATGGAGTGAAGCCCAATCTTTAGAAATGACTAGGTGTTTATCAGCCCCATTTCTGAGGTTTTAACAGAGTTGGTTCTCCTGTTAGTTCTAGTATTTCGCATGTGGCTGAGCCTGTTTCCGAAAGTTTTGTTTCGTTTTACTAGCTCTTGGAAGTGCAGATGTTTCTTAGAACATCAGAGAATTCTTGTATCTGATGTACTAGAACAAGTCTGAGTTCTGCTAAATCTGCTAGGAACATCCTGCATAAAACTCTCTTGGATATACATACTTGTGTACTTACTTTCACACAAATGTTACTTCTCTGGGAAGTGTAAACTTTGATATGAACCACCAGTCTAGACAGAGTTTTTGTGGCAACAGTTTTATTAGGTTATTGTGATGGATATAAAAACCCATATTCATGAAAAATATTCTGCTTTGTTCCTGGCATTTTTAAATGCCCTGATTCTCAGACTCTTGGATCTATTGGTTTTGAAAGCCTGAGTTTCATTAACAAACGGCTATGGACTCATGGGCAGGTTCCTCAGCACTGGGCTCATGTCGTTGAGTGACCACTTGAGAAACTGGGGGAGATCAAGATGCCTCTTCAGACTTTGGTTGCAGGTTATGGTGGCACCTGCTGCTTCACTCTGGCCTGCGGCCTCCCCTCCCACCATCACTCTCCTTTATCTTTCAAATGCCGTGGGGCAACGCAGTGCTTTTCCTCCCAGGAGAAAGACTCTACCCAAACTAAGTAAACTGGGGCCTCCTATGCACACAGAGGCAGGGATAACCCATTTCCTACCCAGGCCTAATTCTGCCTGGATAGCCAAATGACTTTATGTTCACACGTCACCTTTAACCTAATCCCCTGTCATATGATACCCCTGAATTGAAGGCATATAGTGGGATTTTAGGGATAACTTCTGATGTTCTATAGTATAGTAGATAGTTATGGCTGACAGAAATGAAAATATTTCAAAATAGCTAGGAGAGAATTTCTAAATGTTTCCAGTAGTCAAGGAATAATAGATGTCAGAGCTGATAGGTATACTAATACTCTGATTAGCTCATTATACATTCTGCTCATGGTTTGAAATGTCACCCTGTACCCCAAAAATATGTATAATTATGAGTCACTTAAAAAATATATATATATATAAATAAACTTTTAAAATTCTTAACTGGTTCCAGTTGTTTTCCTTGATGTATTGTAGATGTTCACTTTACTTTGTTTTTCCATATTTTTCTTTCTTCCGTGTATTTAACAAAAATCTGGTTTCTTTTCCAGATGTTATGCAAAAATAGGCCCAAGGAAATTCAGTATATTTTCACAGCACAAGTCTAACTTCCTGTGCCAGGGTTCGGTTTTGGAAGGGGCACAAAGAAATCTGTTCTTCTTTAGGAAAAGAGAAAGGCTCCTGAGGGATGTTCTGTACTACTCCCTGCTTTGGGTATTGTTCGTAAGAACAAGGGCTGGGACTGAAGCAACAGTAACAGAAAAACCAAGAGAAACATATGTGAGCACAGGCAACCCAGGGCTGTGACACTGACGAGAGGTAATTAACCAACTCAAAAACTACCACGTCTAGATTTCTCATTGTATGAAATAATAATGCACATCCCAGTATGGATGCCACTTGTACCTGGAATTTTGTTACTTGCAGCTCAAAGCATAGTAACTGACTCTCAATAATCCTTTCTTGGTACATGTTTCTAGCTCCTCCCAGTCAAACAGCAGGATGACAGAGCTTAGACTTTTCCAGCTGGAAACACAACAGAGTTTACCTCAAGTTCTTAACTAAACTGAGTGGAAACTGAGTCCCAGAAAGCAACAGTAATAACAGTTTGTGCAGATGTCTAATCAAAACAGAGATAGACATTGCTGGGTGTGGTGGTGCATACCTGCAGTCCCAGCACTTGGGAGGCTGAGGCAGGAGGACTGCTTTGAGTTTGAGAACAGCCTGGGTTACATAGTGAGTTCAAGACCAGCCTGGAATATATATAGTGAGACTTTGTTTCAAGAAACAACAACAAAAAATAAAACAGAAACAAAAACAAAAAAATAAAAACACCAGAAATAGATAGAATTTTGGAATTCCATGTCTTCTCTCCATGACAGTTTCAGCTAACTTCCTTTACTGTTCTGTATTCTCTCAACCCAGATATCACTCATTAAAAATTAGCATGCTGCATATCTAATGATGTATGAAGATATATCTGACCTTTCCAAAGATGTGTAAGGTGAGCACAGGGCTGGTCTGTCACAGGAACATCATTTTCATGAGCCCCACCCCCAGCAAGATCACTGTACCATTCTCCCCAAGAACTAAGATTTAACTACTATTTAGTTATTTCCATATTAACTTGTGTTTGTGTATTGAATAATTCCATTTACATAAAGTATAATTTATATGTGTGATTATATTAAAATCTAATACCCAGGAAAGACATATATGTATATGGTGCCTTGTTTGACTCCGTCTACATCAGCCCTTCTGAAATTTGGTAACGTTCCATGAATCTTTGGCTAGTTAATTATGCATACGCTCTGTGTATGTTTTGTACTGTGGTGAGTGAGGAGGGGGAAGATGTGATAGTGACAGACAAGAGAGTGAGAGAGGAAGTGATCGGTTGCAGTTTCCCGAGATTAGACATTCTGGATCATCTCTCGATGCTCTTTGCTCACAGTCCCAGCATGACATTGATTTTTTAAAACTGTGGACGAGAATGACTTACCTTTCTGAACACTTCATGTAGGAACTCTTCCAGAGACCAGTATAAGATGAGCTGTGCAACTGATTAACTTCAGCATGGCTTCCATTACTCAAGAATTTATTTATGAGTCTTTTAAAAATTGTGATAAATACAACAAAAATTTATCACTTTGTTTACTTTTATATGTACAGTTCATTGGAAATAAATGCATTTACACTGAGCAGCCATCACTGTTATCCACCCATAGAGATTTTCCCATCTTTCAGAACAGAAATTCTGCACCTATTAAATATGAACTGTCCATGGACACTTCACCCAGCTCTTGGTAACCACCATGTTATTTTCTGTATGTGAATTTGGCTGCTCTCAGTATTTTATCTTCCTTATGTGACTGGTTTACTTAGTGCAGCACAATGTCTTCTAGTATAGGTTGGAATTTCCTTCCTTCTTAAGGTGGAACAGTCTTCCGTGGTATGCACACACCATGCTTGGTTTATCCATCCACTGATCAGTGGACACATATGTTGCTTCCCCCTTTAGCTATTGTGAATAATATTGTTATAAACAAGAGTGTGTAAATATCTCTATGCCTCTGCCTTTAGTTATTTCAGGTGCAAATTTAGAAGTCGCACTGAGCAATTCACTCAACCACATGAAACTCAGTTTTCTCACCCTTACTCTGTCATGGGTCTACTCCTACCTGCTAGGCATGATGCTGGGTTATGGGGATTCAAGAGTTCACCACAAGACTCCCGTCCCCCTAGAGCTTATGTGACAACAATCCATCTAACAGGAGTAGAATAGTGCCCATTTCTTAAGGTTGTTATGAGGATGAAGTAAGGGAGGAAAAGCATATGGCAAAAAATTGTATCCCCAAAATACTTTCTATTCACTTCTTCTAGACTTCTGCTGACACACATGAGTGTTTAAAAATTGGTCCACAAGCCGGGTGTGGTGGCTCACACCTGTAATCCCAGCACTCGGGAGGCAGAGGCAGGAGGATTGCTGAGTTCGAGGCTTGCCTGGGCTACATACTGAGCTCAGAGCCAGCCTGAACTACAAAGCGAGACCCTGTCTCAAAAAACAAAAAAACAAAAAACAAACAAACAAAAAATTGGTCCACAAATGCTATAGCACTTTTCCTATCAAAGGTAGAATTGATCTGTTGTAACCAAGGTGAAGTAATAAGACCTAATTTTTCTCTCTTGTCTCATACACCAATACAAAAACATAAAACATCAAAAATTTTGAAACAGCACTAGACATGAGGACATGAAGAACAGAGATCTTTGTGCTGAGGGAAAATGTGGTGGACCTAATGATTATTTCAGTTCAGTGACTTGAAAGAGTTTCTACTCTCCTGTCAGAGGAAGGAAGCGAGGCTGAGTTTTCCCAATTCACTTTGTTGAGATGTAGTTGAAAGTCTGGGGAGAACAATGCAACAGGTGCTGCAGGACAGAGTACAAAAGCCAAGAGTGAGATGAGCAAAAAGAGAAATCCAGGAGTTTGCACAGGTGAGCCTTAAGGATTGTGAAGAATATTTATTAGTCATCAAGTCCATGTAAGAAAAGTACCCGAGACCAGGACAAGAGTATCCAAGATCTGAGGATGCAGTGCCCTGCACTCCCATGGGGCAGGATATAATACCTATTGTGCCAAACATAGAGGAAAATCTCATGATTCAAAAAGCACCAGGTGTTCAGAAGAGTCTTGGGAAAAGTTAACCCTAGGTGAAAAGTTGCTCTGGTCCCATGCAACAGACTTAAAAAGTAAACTCCAGACAAAACAAATTTAAAGAATTTAACATTATCTGAAAACAAAGTATGAGAATATTCACAGCAGAAAAGGCAATTCAATTCACTGTCTACTATCTGAACCAAAATAACCAGGTGTACAAAACAACAAAACAAAACCAAACAAATAAATGAATAAAAACATTCACAAAAATGACCAAAGTAGTCAATTCAAAATAACCTAGAGTTCACAGACATGTTAGTATTAGCAGACAGGGATATTTTTGGTGTTCAAAAAATTAGCAAGAGAAGATAAAAGACAAAAATCAAAACCAAACCAAACCAAATCCAAAGCAATCATTCAGAGATTAAAAAGGATCTGGAATGGGAAAATACACAGATGAAATTTATGGTAATTTAGATATTGTAAAAGATAATATTAAAAACTTGTGGACATGCAGAAGAAACTGTCAAAATGAAAGATGTAGAAAGGTTATTTTATTTTACTTTGTTTAGTTTTTTTGAGAAAGGGTCTTGCTATGTAGTTCAGGCTGGCCCTGAACTCACTAGGTAGCCCAGGCTGGCCTTGAACTCACATCAGTCCTCCTGCCTCTGCCTTCTGAGTGCCAGGATTATAAGCATGAGCCATCACACTGGCTTTGGTATGTGGTACTGGGGATCAAACTCAGGACCTTGTGTTTGCCAGGCAGATGTCAGAACCACTGAGCTAAATCCTTGGCCCAACAAGGTAATTTTTTAAAACTTTAAAGGAACATCATCACTTTGTGTGATAACTTCAGGAGGATTAAGTGTCTCCCTCATAGAGGGAAAGATTAAAAGGAATATTTGAAAATAGTATGGTTTTTCAAATTTGATAAAACCTATACAATAATCTCATAAATTCAAGAACAAGGCACAAAAAGCCACACCAGTGGATGTCATAATTGAGTTGCTCAATACTGTCAATGAAGGATGACAGTAGATTCTTCTTTGGAAATAAATGAGAAGACAGTGAAATAACATCTTTATTGTATTGAAAGACAAACAAAAAACTGGCTCAGAATTCTATACCCAGTAAAAATAACTTTAAATGATAAAGATGTTTCACACATATAAAGATGGAATTTATCACTTATAGATATGTACATCAAAAAATTAAAGAAATTTTTGAGGGAGAAAGTGAGACCACATGGAAATGAAAAATCTTGGAAATGGCTGTTTTATTTATAATTATGGATTACTTAATTATCTTTTAAAGATAACTAATCTATTGATTCATGTATACTATGTATTAAAAACTCTTAAAACTCAATAATATCACTAGAAGAGTACGAAGTTCCCAGAACACAAAGATGATTAACAGTTGAAGGATGGAAATGTTCATTACCTTGATTTGATTATTACATATTGTATACACCGTAAAGATGTACAAATATTATGCCTCAATAAAAAACTACTTAAAAATATCAACAGAAAAAAATCCAATAAAAATGTGCAAACAAATATAAGAGGCTTCACTGAAGAAGAAAATAGGCAAATAGGCTTTGAAAGATGCTAAACCTCATTAGCCATGAGGGAAAGACAACTTACAGCCATAACAAGCACTTTGGGATAATTTTTAAAAATCCAGGGACACTGGATTACTTGTTTATTGCTTGTAGAAATGTGAACTGTACAGCCACTCCAGGAAATAGTATGGCAGTTTCTTAAAAACTAATCACCTACACAACACATCAGTCTCATTCCTGGTCATCATTTGGGAGAAATGACAGAGTTGGTTCACCCTGAAACCTGCATCCAGTGGCCACAGCAGCTTTGTTAACAAAAGCTCCCAAGATAAAACAACAAAATACTATTTAACAAATGAGTAAACAAACTTGATACCTCTGTAGTGTAGAATATTATCAATAAAAAGGGAAAGACTATTGGTATCAATAACAGTGTGGGTAGCTCGAGAGAATTACGGTGAATGAAAAAAGCCACCCTCAAAGTGTCACAAACTATGCAATTCTGTTTATGTAAAATTCTCAGAGTGACAAAATCAGGAAGTGGGGAATGGACTCATGATTTTGAGAAGATAGGGATGCTAAGCGAAAGGGGATTAGCAGATGGGTGAGACTAAAAAGGAGAAGCACAACAAAAAGTATATTTTTTAAGATGAACTAGTTTCAAATCTTGACTGGTGGTGGCTGCATGAAGGTACATGTTTAATAATATAGCTATGAACAAATGCCAAGTTTCTGATTTTGATGTTTATGATAAGATGTAACTATTGGACTGAAGCCGGGAGAAACACACATGAGAATTGTGTATACTCTTTTGCCACTACCTCTAAATCTATAAGTATTTTATACACACAAACCCCACAGTTTGAAAGAGAAAATTTCAAAATATAATTTTTTTTTTTTTTTTTTGCTTTTGAGACAGGGTCTCGCTTTGTAGTTCAGGCTGTCCCTGAGCTCACTCTGGTGCCCAGGCAAGCCACCGAGAACTCAGCAATCCTCCTGTCTCTGCCTCCCGAGTGCTGGGATTACAGGCATGAGCCACCACGTCCGGCATTGTGGTATGCGGTGTTGATTGTTGGTGGGCGTGTCTCCATACCCAGCATTGTATGTGGTTACCAGGAATCGAACTCAGGACCTTGCGCTTACGAGGCAGGCGCCGGAACCACTGAGCTAACCCTCTGGCCACTCTAAAAATTCAAAAAAATATTTTTGAGAAATTTTCAAAATATATGTATACATATATATAATATGTGAAAATTTTACAAGGCTCAACAAGAAGTAAAAAAGCCCTAATTTTTAATACACACAATACTCAGACATTTCAGTGAGAGGATACATTGATGGCACTAAAGTACATGGAAAGATGCTAAGTATTACTACTCGTGAAGGAAATACAGATTAAAAGTATAACAGAACAGCACTACTCACCTATTATTAAAAGTCTGACCATAGCAATTGTGGGTGAGGATATGGAGAGGCTGAGTCAAATCTGTCAGTGATAATGGGAAATGGTTTAGTCAATTTGGAAAACAATCGGCAGTTTGTAAAATAAACTACATTTACCAGATGATCAGCCAGTTAACTCACAGGTAAATGAAACTCAATGAAGCAGATAGCCAGTGAGACATTTGTTGTGTTTGTAGCAATTTTATTTGTAGTAGCCCCACACTAGGAACAATCCAAATATCCACAATGTCTGAATGAATAAACAAATTGTGGAATACTCATACGAGTCCTACACCACAACAGCATGGGATGAATGAAAGTACTATTGATATGAACAATATGGATACATCTCAAAGTAGTTTGCTGAGAGAAAAAAAGCTAGACAAAGAATATAATCATATGGAATACAGTGTCTTTAAAAATCTAGACAGTGTAGGGGGCCGGAGATTTAGCTCAGTGGTTCCGGTGCCTGCCTCGCAAGCGCAAGGTCCTGAGTTTGATCCGGGTAACCACATACAATGCTGGGTGTGGTGACTCACGCCCACCAGCCATCAGTACCACATAACACAGTGCCTGGCGTGGTGGCTCACACCTGTAATTCTAACACTCAGGAGGCAGAGGCAGGAGGATTGCTGAGTTCGAAACTTGCCTGGGCTACATAGTGAGCTCAGGGCCAGCCTGAACTACAAAGCGAGGCCCTGTCTCAAAAAAAAAAAAAAAATCTAGACAGTGTAAGCTAATTAATAATTGTATAGAACTAGAGAGAAAGACAAAGGGGAGATTACAAGGAAATATGTGAAAATGGAGGCAGGGATTGAGAAATTCATTATTTCAGCTATGGTAACAATTTCATAGATTTATAGGTTTTTTTTTTTTAAAAAAAAACACATTCAGAAGTAATTTATTTTTTAAATTAAAAAACAAGAAGTTATGGGCTGGAGATTTAGCTCAGTTTCTGGTGCCTGCCTAGCAAACACAAGATCCCTGGTTCAATCCCCGGTAACCACATACAACAATAACCAGCATGGTGACTCATGCCCACCAGCAATCAGTACCACATACCACAGTACCAGGCATGGTGGCTCATGCCCATAATCCCAGCAGTCAGTATCACACACTACAATGCCAGGTGTGGTGGATCATGTGTGTAATCCTAGCACTTGGGAGGCAGAGACAGGAGGATTGCTGAATTCGAGGCTTGCCTGGGCTACATAGTGAGCTCAGACCAGCCTGAACTACAAAAAGTGACCCCGTCTCAAAAAAAAAAAAAAAAAAAAAAAAGAAGTTGTGAGTCAGAGTTCATTTCTAGTTCCCCAATGGAATTTTGAAAGCAAAGAGAATATGGCCAACTTGGAATTATGTGATTTCTGAGATTAGGTAATGATGGTTGAAGCATGTATTAGAGTTTCCTTGTTGCCAGGACAAAAATACCACTCACAAGTTAAAAGAGGAAGAAGTGTACTGTGGCTCATAGATTTTTAAAGGGATCAGTCTACAGTTGGCCAGGTCCACCACAGAAAGGCCACCAGGGAAAGCTTGAGTGGAGCAGCAGCTCCTGCTCTGACACCCCAGAAAGAGAGAGACAGGGGAGGAGCCTGGGATAAGAATAATACTTGGTTAGGCTCCTCCTTCCCCCAAGGCCAATCTCTTAACAGCAAGTCAGTTTGGCAGCCCTGTGATCCAATCAACTTCCACACACTTGAAGATTTGGGGAAACATTTTCAATCTAAGCATAGCAAGGTAGCTTCTCCCAGTCTGTACCCTGAGCCCACTGAGCTGGAGCAATGTGTAGCAAGGCCACGTGGAGAGTCACTGAGACCATGTGCAGATAAAGAGATGCCCAGCTGAGCCCTGGTGACCTGTTGTCTGTGCTCTGGCCACCATCTGGCCGCAGCTCCAGGAGAGACCTGAGACTAGCATCATCCAGCTGAATCTAAGAGATGATGAAAATAATATTCTTATTTTAGGGCATAAAATTTTAGGATTGTTGTTTCAGAGCAATAGATGACTAGAAAGCCACCTATTCTATATTTTTTCCATATTAGTAATGTGACTTTTATTTTTTTCAGAAAAGACAGTTTACGAATGAGTATTGTTTGCTTTTTATACATTGTTACAGCTTTCCATATAAATGAATCCACAAATCAAAAAAAATTATTTGCCATTGGGCATGCTGTAGGTTTAAAATCAGGAAAAATAAATCAACTTTATGCAATGATTAAGAGAATCCCTGGCACCAGTGAAAAACCATCAAATTTAGCTGGTCAGCCAACAAACTACTTACTCAATGTTGGACTTGGTGGAAGATATAAAAGACACTTGACCTGCCCTGTCCTCCAAGGGTTTATCACTCAGGAGGTGAGACAAGGCATTTGTGGAGCAAGATGTTGGGAAATGTCTCCGTAGGAGTGGAAGAAATTGGGCACTGAAAGACAAATTATGCATATCAGTTATCTGAATGATTTTTAATTACTTCCTTCATTTTGTATCAAAGGAAGATTTTTGTGCATGTGTGTCTGATTACCTTATTAACACTGAACCTCAGGAAATGCAACCTAAGAACTCTTATTTGCTAATTAGGCAAATTCCCTCCCACAATTTATCCACTTCCTTCAATTTAGGATTATTCCTGAGTGTATATTTTTCAAACATGTTGTCAGCTTTAATTTGAAATAATCTTAGCAATGGGACCATTATAATCAGCTAACAGGAGGAAGAACAAAGGTGCTACTTAAAGCAACTGTGTTGGAATGTGATAGATCTGAGCAAACAGTGGCTAACAGCCTTTACCTGTGTTGGGTTTTGACAATAATTTCCGAAGTTTCACATTCAATTTAGATGGGGTGATGTATCTGACTGGACTCAGATACTCAGCCATGGACAGCACAGAAAAGACGAAAAGTGGGGACCTCGAACATATGGGTGGCCACGTGGACTATTTCTCTGTTCTGAAATCTGCTCTATGCAATTCAATGCATTTTTAAAGTTGATGTCTAATAAGCTGAGTGTTCCAGTAGTGTGTTGGGTTTTTCTGTATTGGTCAGAGTAAACTGTTAGCACCCTACACTAATTTTGCCTTTGATGACATCACAGTGGAAGCTGAAAAGCAGCCACGATGGGAATAAATTCACCACAGAAATGACAAACCTTTCCCCTGATCCTCCTGGTACAGAACAGCGTTAAACCTTCACCAGCAGAACCCTCGTGAGGCCTCCAAGGTGTCAGACATAGATCAGCCTCTGGGGTTTCTCAGAATTAGGATGGTTTGAAGGTGAGGCTTAGAGTAAATGGTGAATTTCTGGGAAGGAAAATACATTAGTAGCTGCTTTTCAAGATAGTATTTAATACACACACACACACACACATTTTACTTTTCAGCTTCTGCCAATCTTCCTGGGTCAAAAAAAATGGCTATAAAGAAGAATAAATTTAAGTCATTAGTAGAAAAATGGGTATATCTTGAGACCACAATGTTAATGTTAAGTGAAATCAACCAGATATGCGAGCTTAAATGCTGCACAATTTTATGTGAGAAATCCAACATGTATTTAAATTAGAAAGCAAAATAAATAATAGGCAATAGAAAACAGGGAGATAGATCTTTTGTAAATTAGAAAGAAACCAAAAAATGTTGTGAAGCAAGAGACGGGATGAGAAAGGGACTTAAAAAAATTCACATGTGTTAAGTACATGTACTGATGCTGCATGATGAACGTATCATTATGCACTGCTAATATAAAATAAAACAGAATAAAAATTGAAAATAAATCTATAGCTTAATTTTTAAAGTGATGCATCCTATCTCAAGAGGAAAGAGAAACATGATGGCTAAGAGAGGAAAGAGGAGAGAAATGAATGTTGGGTCAAGTAGTGCAAGTTCTCAGAGCTGCTGCCTGGGCCCATGTCCTTGTTGGGATACACCAGGTAGACGACACACATGGGCCCCAAGATGCAACGTGAGCAGAACGCCTGTCTCAGAAGATTCTCCCACCTGGAAGTGTTCCAGGTAGTTTGCTGTGGAGACAGGCCCGGTAAGCATTAAACAATGAAGACAGAGTTGAAAGTTACAGAGAGAACGTTGCTTGTATCTAGGTGCTAATGCATTTTTGTCATTTTCTTCTATTTAATATCTCTTTAAACTATCATGTGCACTACTTATATGCCACTATTTTAGAAAAAAGCCTATTTATTTAATAGTGGAAACTAACTGGGGAAATTAATGCTCTACTCTGAATCCTCAAATCACTCCTTTAGTAGTCCATGATTGGTAAAGCAAAAATCCTTGGTTTGCAAGGTACCCTAGTGCTGGAAAATGAGTGCTTCTGGAGGATAAGCAAGCCCATGGCGGATGGCATAGGATAGAAATAACTAAACTGACCTGCTTATAAACTTTGCCGTCACCTTTGAGAATGTTGTGTGAGAGGATGAGACTGAAAGAAAGTGAAAGATTTTGGAGAAAATGAAAGATACGAGGCTTTCTCTAGGCAGGTGACAGAGACTTGAATTTTAAAAGAGAGAGAAGTACTGTGTTTAGATTTCTGAACTGTAATTCAGTGTTGCCCATTGTATTGTTCTCCAACTCCCTTTAATCGATTCCCGATTAGCTGTTATATCTATTCCGTGGTCCTGTTTGAATAAACATATATATTATATTATTGAAATCCACTCCTCCCTCCCTAGATTTTTTTTGTGTGTGAGTGGCACTAGGGATTGAACTCAGGACCTTGTGCTTGCCAGGCAGGTGCACAGCATCACTGAGCTAGAACCCCAGACCCTCCCTAGACTCTTAAAATAGGAATTAGAGTAGAAAAACAAAATGAAGACCATGAAAATATACACGGTGCTGTAATGAGTGTACAGAAGTATGCAGCTGGAAGCCTTTGGACATAGTTTGCCAGCTGAGGGTATCAGCCCTTTCTATCTGCTGCATGTTTCTGAGCAGAGCGCATCTGGGCTGTTACTTCCTGGTACATGCCGCCTCCCCACACCTCTGCACTGCTCTTTCTCATTGCCATTTACAACTTCCAGGTTCAGATCACTTATGGATTTAATTTATGCATCATTTACCTTTTTTCCAAATAATTAAGCGCAAAATTACATTAGGGATTGCTCAAGCTACTTGCCACTTGGATACATTATACATCGTGGCTTCTTCAGCCAGACACCGTCGAACTCTTGCAACATGCACCAGTCGCTGAGCTTTGGCAGGTGCCCTTTTTTGGCAGCCCCCAAAAAGCCAGGCTCACTCCAGGAACTGTAGTCAGAAAACCAGGCAGGAGCTCGTTTGTGTTTGCTTTAAACGTCACAACTTGGATATTCTTCTACTGCCTTTTTTTCCTGAATAATTATCACCATCCTCTTATCCTAGAGGAGCGGTCAGTAGTTTCAATACACAATCTGGCTTAGTTTCAATACACAAGCCGCGTGCCACTTAGCAATAGGGATGCTTTCTGAGAAATGATTTTCGGACAATTTCATCTGGTGCAAACACCGTAGGTGTTATAGTTTTGATTTAAAACATCTTCCCAAAGCGATAGGACTGTGGGGGCCTTGTACTCACCGGCAAATTCATCTATGGATGAGCTCATAGCCCCCCTTCAGGTTCCCATCTCTGCCCTTCTCCTTCTCTCGGCTGTGGGTTAAGCACTTTTCTCCTCTAGCCCTCTCTGCTGTCCAGAGAGGAGCTGGGGGCAAAATGACACCATTACTGGTCACTGAAGCATGAGCCAAAATAAACCTCTCCCCTTTAAACTGTGGGTGGTGAGTATTGTGTCCAGGATGGGAATGTGGCTGAGATGATTGGCACTTCCACACATGTGGATGATACAGATTGAGAAGCAATGAGCATGAGCTGTACCAGGCTTACACTCTAAAATGACAACACAAAGGACAATACAGAAAATAGACAAACCAATGACTATCTCTTCCTATTATCAAGTGCGGTGGGCTGCTGGTAACTGTACGGGGCGAGCAGTGAGGTTGCTTCTGCCGGCAGCATCACCCCACCCACGTGTTTATAATGCCTTGCCCTCTGACATTAGGACAAGTTTGATGTCACTAGACGCTGACTCTTTTCAGCTTCACCATAATCTTACTGGGGAACTTTTTTGTGTGTGGCCCCTCTTTGATTGGAATGTGGTTATGTAGCATGGTTGGATATAAATAAACGCGAGAGCTATTCCTCACATACTGTATCTTTATGAACAATTCATCTTGCAATGAAACTGCATAGCAATTCTATTACCTCTAATTTTTTTTTTTTGCATTTTTTGGAACTTTTTGGTAAATGTGAGAATTTTGGCTGGCTGCTACATCCGCACTACCTAGAACATTATCTGGTAGAGTAGCACACCATAAAAAGTTAAAAGAATGTTAATAAAATTACTAACAAATTAAATAAATTTATCTTTCATAGATGATAAACATTGGGATGCTCACTTCATAATACAGTTACCTGGTCAGATTCACTGTTTAAGAAAATACCTAGGCACTATACCACATTCTTAATTAATGATTTTTTCAACATCCCTGTACAAACTATTCATATGAAGAACATCCAGAAATATGCATGTGATTCCCAGAAATTATATGGCCAGTTAGCAGGCTCGCTGTCATTGTCTCAAGACATTCTCTTATACAGAGCACAATGAACAAACACTCTACGTTTCCTCGTATCTAGCCCAAAGGAGCTCTCACAAACATGACCTTCAAAAACTCATTTTTCTTTTTTTCTCCTGGGAATGCATACACATTTTGCTTTAAATTTTATAACACATGCGTATGTTTTTTGCCTTCAATATAAAATTAATTACTTTCTACTTTTGTAATAATTTCTTCTCAATACCAAATATTCACTGTATTTAATAATAAGGAAAGATGTGTCTTGTGGCTTCACTACCTACCATACCATCAGCCCCTGACTATTTTGTACAGAGGAGACCAAGTTTGTTTAATAAATTACTTCCTTTGTACAAAGTAATGCATACATTTACTATTGAAAACTCACAACTCGGGGTTGGGGATTTAGCTCAGTGGTTCCGGCATCTGTCTTGCAAGTGCAAGGTCCCAAGTTGAATTGCTGGTCACCACATATCACAATGCTGGATGTGGTGGACCACGCCTACCATTCCAGCACTCGGGAGATAGAGGCAGGAGGATTGCTGTGAGTCTGAGGCTTGCTTGGGCTACATATTGAGCTCAGGGCTAGCCTGAACTACAAAGCGAGACCCTGTCAAAGAAGGAGGAGGAGGAGAAGGAGGAGGAAGAGAAGAGGAAGGAAGAGGAGGAAGAGGAAGCGGAAGAGGAAGGGAAATTTATCTTATTTAAAATAAAACTCCTTTGACTCATATAAATAATTATATGAATATAATTTTTTCACATGATAATTTTCATTGTCATTTTTTTCTTTTTCTTTGGTGAATTATCTCTTTGCCATTTTATTAAAACTGATTAGTGAGTCGGTTATATGTCAGGAATCTATTTCACTTGTCATTTATTTTACAATATTTTCCCTTGTGGTTTATCTGCCATTTTTGTATATTATGTTAAAAATTTTATATTATATAAGTATAAAAATATCTACAAAAATAAAGACAACACATACATGTATGAAATGCATCTATTCTTCATCCAGCTTCAACAATCAATCCATGTTATCTTCTAACTTTCTCTACTCAATTCTCTAATTTCATCTTTTCTCAGTTTCCAATTACAGTGAAGAAAATTTGACACATTGTAACATTTAATTTGTAAATAGTTGAACATCTACTCTAAATGATGGAGACTTTACCTTTTTAATGATAGATAATGGCATGAAATAGAGAAAAATTGAAGTTTTATATAACTTTAATTTTTTCCTTTGAAGTTTCTGCTTTTGTTATTATTCATATGAAAAGTTTTCTGACATTATGATATGTTGAAAAGTCACTTATTTCATTCCAATTATATCAATAATGTATAGTTTTGCAGAACATTTAAGAATATAGATGAATAAAAAATTAAACTCATATAAGTCATGTATATCAAATTTAGTACTAGAGTATAGACTATCTCCTGAAGACATTTTAGTACTTTTATATATATATATATATTTTTGAGACAGGGTCTCGCTTTTTGTAGTTCAGGCTGGCTCTGAGCTCACTATGAAGCCTAGGCAAGCCTCGAACTCAGCAATCCTCCTGTCTCTGCCTCCCGAGTGCTGAGATTACAGGCATGAGCCACCACACCTGGCACTGTGGTATGTGGTATTGATTGCTGGTGGGCGTGAGTCTCCATGCCCAGCATTGTATGTGGTTCCAGGGATCGAACTCAGGACCTTGTGCTTGCGAGGCAGGCCCCGGAACCACTGAGCTAACCTTCCGGCCCTTAGTACTTATATTTTTATAATAGAACCACAAAGTGCTGCAACTTGACACTTACTGTAAATATCATTCCATGTCAATAGATATCAACCACCGTTATTATTTTCTAAGGTGTACATCATTTTACTGTAAAGCTATATCATTATTTTCCTCAACACCTTAGTGTTTTGTGGAGCACAATTTTTTGACTATATCAAATAATTAATTAAATGTATACTGAATTTCTGTAGTATACCAGACACTATATTTGATCTAATGATGCAGAGATGGATAAAACGAACAAGAACAATGTAGCTTCCAGTCTATAGCTAACTGTCATTATGAGCATTTTTGTTCAAATATCTTTGGACAGTTTCCTTTGAATAAATTTGAAGTGAAAATTAACTTTTAAAGAATGATTTTTATACATATAAAATTGTCTAAAACATACTATGATATTTTATATTTCTAAATGCACTATATTTGCATTGGTACTAGGTTTAATTTTTTTGTTCAATCTTTGGCAATGTGAAAGATGAAAAATGACCTGGTACTGTTTTCTATCTAGTATTTCACTTATTACTGCTGAAATTTCTAGGTTACCTTTTACAGAACCTAATTATATTATTTCACCCATGAATTGCCTGTTCATACTCTTTGCACAGTTTTAAAATTCATGTGCCTGCCTATTAATCTTTTACAGTCTGTTCTTTAAATGTAAACACTGGATCACAACATTGGTTTTATATGGAAAGCCATATATGGAAAACTGCTAAAACTGTTTGGCTAAGAAAAATACTGTAAAGCCTTAAATTTGATGTCTATCTATATTAATAGTATCAATTTAATTTGGAGATTTTCTACATTATGTAACAGTGTATGTAAATATTCTTTTACTGGAGGACTTAATTTAAGATGCCAATCCATTAAAAGCTCAAATAGTTCTTAAGAGGTAAATATAGAGCAATTCTATTTTTGTGCTGAAAGAAGAAAACAGCTTTTAGTGCCTGTAGAATTACTAATGGATGAGAGTCTTCTGTGACAAAAATGGTATATTTGCAATAGCAAATATACCTGCCAGCTGTTAGACTGTGTGAGATGGTATGGAGAACTCAGAATAATTCTTGTTGTAAATGTAGTATAACTTGCCAATGCAATTAGCATCCCTCTGGGCAATCTCATGAATAAAGGATTAAATTATTGTGCAGTACCTAGAAGACAAAATAGTATGGAAACATGAAATTTCTTAGATTAGATTTTCTTTTGTTAGTGAATAGGGAAATAATTTTAATTTCTAGGACCATTAATTGCCTTTTATAGGTAATATATTATCTTTAAACTAAAACAAATAAATAGGATACTTGTCAAGCCATGTGTCATTATAAAAGCAAGTTCTCAACAAAGTGTAATTAGGCCTTTCACCTGATCTACTTAGATGGCTTTGACAAGCAGGAGAACACAAGATTAAAAGCGGCTTTTAATGAAAAATTTGAAGAAACTATCAACTTTTACAGTTTTGATATGTAGTAGTAGTGTATCACATTGATTTTCTTTAATCATGACATTTTTAGATAAAAGCTGAGCGTTATCACTTGTATTAATGATACTTTTTTGTTGTTTAATCCTCATATTCAAGGCAAAAGTAGTGATTAAGGGTTGGAGATGCAGCTCTGTGATCAACTGGTTTGGTCCCTTAAGAAGGGAGAGAAAGAGAGCGACAGAGACAGAGAGAGAGGAGTGAAAAGTGATTTGAGGTAAATACATGATCACTCATGTCCTGCAGGTTATAATACCATACTTCAAACCACATTAATTACCAACTTCGTAAGTAGTGTCTTGGGAGTACTCTGCCTGCCCCTTACCCAGAACACTCTGGTAGAAACCACCAACCGCAACCCTGACAGCATGAAGAAGCAGCAGAAGTCATTTCAGTGGGTGTGTAAACACTACTAAACTCACTGGTGTTCTCAGTGCTTGCCTTGGAGAGGGAAAACAGTTTTAATTTTTCTTGTGATTTCACTTAAAAATACAGTAAATGAATGCAACGGGATAGCAAAATCTTTTGTGTCACATACCTCCAAATTCCCGAAGTAACCAGATTGCGGGTCTGACTGGATATGTGTATCAAAGTGATTTCTCTCTTTCAAAATTTTGTTTTTCTCTTCACCGAACTTCACTTAGTTCCATTCCAAGTCAGCCTCCTCTGTAGTTTCTTTCAAAACTTTCAGCCCTTGCTAACAGGAATGGCTGCCCTTAGACATGCGTTACTGAATCAGCACTGTGGTCAGGGAGTATTCTTCTGACCCTCCTCCAAGGGCCTGTCACAGAATAAGGGGAGGGTGTCCCTAAGAAATGGACATCCACATTGTGCAAGCAAATCATAAGTCTCCTGCTCCTGACAGTATAAAGTTTTCCACTCCCGGGTGCTCTTTCTTTTGTATTTTGGCTGCTTGTCATGTCAACATAATCACAAAAATAAAATTAGAGCTTTCTCTTGTCACCAACTAAGGAGTGAGAGACACCATGGCAACACTGAAGAATAAAACTAAAAGACAGAGATATCTAGAGACCTAGAATATTGTAGCCGTGGATGATATTTTCCAGGTCACCGAAAGTATCTACATATCTTTCATAAAGTTTTTTTATGCCCAGTGACTTTAGTAAAAAAAATTCACACATCTCAAAGAGGGCTCATATAATCTGACTGCATATGGCTATAATTATCTTGAATGATGTTTTGTTTTGGTTTGGTTTTTTCACTGCTAGACTTCAAGTCCTCGGTCTCGCATATGCTAGCTAGCCAAACACCATGAGCTACATCCCCTAGCCTGAAAATTTTTGTGGATCTACCTTCAACCAATTAGCTGCCTTAGAAAAAGCCTCACATATATGTTTGTTGCTGGTTTTTGCTCATATATTTAAGAAGGATGAGATTTATAAATAAGAATGTTGGGCTGGGATTTAGCTTAGTGGTTCTGGTGTCTGCCTGCCAAGCGCAAGGTCCTGAGTTCAATCTCTGGCACCACATACCACAATGCCAGGTGTAGTGGCTCACGCCTGTAATCCCAGAACTCAATAGGAAGAGGCAGGAGGATTGCTGTGAGCTTGAGCCTAGCTTGAGCTACATAGTGAGCTCAGGGGCCAGCCTGAACTACAAAGTGAGACCCTGTCTAAAAAAAAAAAAAAAAAAAAAGAATGTTTATTCCACCTCCTTAAAAATTTCCATATGTAGGTACGAGATACATAAGATAATTTTTTAGACCATTATACAACTTACACAAGAAAACAAAACAAAAACAAAAAACTCTGACTATATCTTCTTTAAGACATCTGTAAGAAGTCCTCAAGAATTATGTTAGTCTCGTACAAACAAGAAAATGGCACTCTAAACAATAGGTGACGTTTGATCCCGGGGGTCTAGAATGGCCAAGTATTCAGAAAACCTCCACCTGCTGCTACAAATTAAGATTCTTCAGCCTCATGAGACTTTGGGGATAGGAGCTGCAAATTTTTAATTGAGCAACAAAAAGAATGTTTACTACGAGTCACAGAAGTCACCTGAACATGGAATAGGTTCATAGAAAACTGGGAGACTTTTTCCTATGGTTATTTCTGTTCTTAGGGAAAGAAAAGGATAAATAGCTAAATGAAAGCTCTTCTTTGAAAATGAATCCTTTCAAAAAGAGATGATTTTAGCATTTTTTCCCTGAGCCACAAAAAGGTGTTGATGAATAAATTTATAATGGTGTAAGAAGTGAAATTCAAATGAAAACATTCGAATTCCTCCCACATTAAGATCTGATTATAAAATGATTATTCCAGATAATTAAAAATGATTGTTTTGACTACTCATTGCACCAAAGTTATAACAAAATTTAAAATCATGCTTCAAGTAGTTTTTTTCTGCCTGGCAGAAAATGAATTACATGCTTTCAAAAGATGCTTGGTTCTTTATGGAGACTAGGAGAAGTTTTGCGATGTATTAATAACATAAATACAAGTATTATTTGAGCAGTTATTTTTACTTACTTGTTAACAAAATCACTTAAGTGTAGAGAGCAATCATTACTCTAATCTAGTTGTCTCTTTTCTAGAATGATGTGCTACATTGCATTTTTTGAATTGTCAGTAATTTTTAAAATGAACTCATGTGAAGGAATTATTAAATATGAGGACTCCATCTTGGAATTAGATATTATAATTTTTCTCCAGTACTATGCTGCCTGTCTGTTTTGTGCTGTTTCTGGCACCGTATTCTGGAAACACCTAGCTTACTTGGTTTCACAGCTTCATAGTTGGAGAAAAGTTTTGTCTCAAGATGAATCTTTTTTTTTTTTTTTTTTGAGACAGGGCCTCGCTTCGCAGTTCAGGCTGGCCCTGAGCTCACTATGGAGCCCAGGCAAGCCTCGAACTCAGCAATCCTCCTGTCTCTGCCTCCTGAGTGCTGGGACTATAGGCGTGAGCCACCACACGCGGCTCAAAATGAATCTTACCTTGAGTGCCAACCATATCACAACTGGTCTAAATTATACTTCAAAGAGATACTGGGGCCTCGTCTTTAGGGTTGATTTTAGAATGAGCTAAGTCCTCGGGGGTCCTTAGGATGAAATAAACACATTTTTATGTGAATCGCACCTACATTTAGGGAGCCGGGGGGCCTATAACTAAAACGTTCTATGCTATAGTATTATCCCTGATGTAATGATATGAGAGGATAGAACTCTGAGAAGTAAGTACGTTACAAGAATGGACGTACTTCGTGTGCGGGAGCCAAGTCTTTATAAATGGCGGCCATGAAAACTGACTCCCTTGTTTTGCTCCTCGCCACACGAGGACGCAGAAGGCAGCCGTCTGCACACCTGGGTGTGGACCTGAACCAACGCCAGTCTTCCAGGTTCTTGATTTCAAACTTTTCGTCTCTAGAACTGTGACAGAGATGTCTGTCATCTGAATCACTCAGCCAAACTGACCAAAGAGATGGCTCAGCGGAGAAGTCACTGATACAGCAACTAATATAAGATACCTTATTAACTTGCTGTATTTTTCTCATTCATTATTTCGATAAGATTCCTCACTCCTTCTGCCACGTGCAGTTAGGTGAGAGGATAGGCCTGAGGGACTGGCACTTCCTGACACCAAATCTGGCAAGACCTTCATCATGGACATTCTGACCTCTAGAACTGTACAGCTGGCTCTTATTTTCTTATTTGTGTTTAAATGATAATTCTAAAATAAAATTTGTGTACTATCCTAAAATGTTTCTTTGGGTTGATCTTCCTTGGCTTGTGTTTTTCTGATGATATGAGTGGCTTCTATTTAGAAAAATACTTTAAAGACATCAAGTGCTTAAAAGCTTCATCAGAAGCTCTCCCATGAATGTGGGGGATTAGGGCCTTAGGAAGCAGGATGTGGGGTGCTGTTTTCCCTCCCCTCATGTGAGGACACCCTGAGAAGTCGGCATCTGCAAGCCAGAAAGTTGGAAACTAAATCTACCAGCAGCTGGATCATGGACTTCCTCCTCTCCAGCACAGGGAGAAATCAGTTCCTGTTGCTTCCCAGGCACCTCCTCACGGTAATTTGTTCTAGCAGCTGATCGGTCCACGACACCAGGTTCATAACCTTGGAGAGACTATTGCTTGATGTTTATAAGCCATGGTTTGCTTATTCATAGGATGGGGGATTGATGCACCTCCCATGGGTTATTTTGAAGAGTAAATGGAAAATTATAAGTGAATAAAGCCCTTAGCTCAGTACCTGGTGTACATCAGATTGTTCCAAAAACAATAGGAAATATTAGTACGACAAATTTTCTGTGAATTATATACAAATGAATGAATATGAGAAGCAGTGCTGGGGATTTAATCCAGGACCTCATGCAAATGAGGTGAGTAATATGCCAATGAGCTGCATCCACACCCCACACCCAGAAAATGAATAGTAATTTTATATAATATATGCAGAATAAGAGTTTCAACTACTCCTCCTTCAGGCAGGAACAGAAATAGAAGTTTACATATCCCAGTGGCATCAGATGTTACGTTGCATTTTAGCTGGCTGCCTTCTGTTCTTCATTCCTCAATCCCTCCCTTCCTCTTCTGGCCCCACTTCCCTATCTTTCCATCCCAGCTCTCTCCCTTCTGTCCTTTACTCTTGTCTCTTCTCTTTGTATTTCTTTTTTCCTCTGAGAAAGTCTTGTTTTAAACAGTCTTGACAGGAAAGTAACTGAACCAAATCTTCAGTTACTGATTTAGAGAATCAGGATGAACTCCAAGGGTAATTGTCTTCACACTGTGCTGAAAGGCCCTATTAATGACCTACATAAAAACAGGGAATGGAAAACACCTGGATTTTGAGATATCTATCCAAAAATGAAAACCTGATATTGTGCACCCTAAAGAGAGAAATTCACAATTAACATGTCTGAGCAGTACAGGAAACTTCCACAAGACTGCCTTTAGTATTTGCATCGAGCCATGCAGTGTCTTGAGGTAAGCACAGCCATGAGCTAGGATCTTCAGGAAAGTTCTGGAAAGGAGCCAGAGACCTGAGAGATTACTGCAATAGCACTCACTAACTTTAGGCCGAGGCAAGGAATTCAGTTAAATCTAGATTTCTTAGTACATCTCATGTTAATTAGGACTCACCAAGAAAATGTATTCAGCATAAAAAGCTGAAAGCTTCCAAATTTCCAATTCAGACTACTTTTTATAATGAATAGAACAAAGAAATGAGAGGAGCTTAAAATACTCTGTCTTCAGACTAAAGAGGCAAAGGCTGAGAGATGATCTGACCGGAGCTAATGAAATTAAGAAAGACATAGCCAGAGTGGGCATACATTGTTCATTAGATCCAGACATTTGAAGGAAAAGCAGAGGCTCAGAGCTTGAAACTGGTGCACTGAAAACTTTTAGAGGGAAGACCAGAACACCTTTTCTCCTGGATACAGTTCAACTAAACTATGTAGAGGGTCATGAGGGATTTTTTTCCCCTTTGCCATGGTAATATATTGCCACTTTTTGTTTTTGAATCAATATCTATACCCATAGAACAACACAGAATTGTGATTTGGATTTTTCAATAGTCTTAAGTGATATAATGGATACCTGGACAGTTAGGATTCCTGGGGATGTTGAAGACATACAAATCCCTGTAGCTTTTCTCTACACAGCTTGTGATCATTTGGAAGATAATGCATATAGGGTTTTTGAGAACTTCTAATTTCCAAAGCTAATCTCTCTTTAAAAATTAGTCCTTTTTGATTACATCTAGAGAAAGTCTCAGTTTGATGTTAGTAACATCTTTAACTCCTAATACTTTCTAATATCTCTTTTAACAGAGAATAGGAGTTCAGCAGATAGCTGACCCTATCATGGGCCTGGTGGGTTGACAAGTCTTACTGGGAGAAAAAGGAAACCTGAATCAGAGATTACCACAGATGTTTGCAATCAGTGGTCCGGAATCCACAAAACCAAGGTATTTCCTAAATTAGTTTACTCAAAGGGGAGTGTATAAGGGGAACCCTGTATCATGAAGACCTAAAACATAGACTTTAAGAAAGGTTAATCTAAATTCATGGATAATAGGAAAAATATCAATGAGTCTCAGGGTATATCCCTAATCTTTTGAGTTTCATGTGACAAAACCCTCTATGCTCCTAGCATAGACAGAATATTGGATGGCCCATGGCTCAGACCCACTGAACTAATTCTTGTGCTTTTAACTAAAATCCTCTATTTCTTTGAAAAGACCTCTTTTAAATTGCAGATGAAGCTGGTCTGGGGAAAGGTGTCCCTAAAGAGAAAGTAGCATAAGTGCCCATGTTAGTGCTATCTTACTGTGTGCACAGGATAAATCTAATGCAGATTGAACTAATCTAAAGTTCAACATCTGTTTCATTCAAAGTAGAACATTTGAAATTCAATGCAAAGAAGGACTTCCAAGACTTTTGTTCTGAACAACTAATTGCAATAGGCATTTTCCAATTTTTAAGTCCATAAAGCCCTTCACTAGCCCCAATAAAAGTGCCATAAAGTAGCATTCTGATTTGATGAATGTATTATGGGTTTTATTCTGTTTGTAAAGAGAATCATTGTATGGCATTTTATACATTTTTGAATTTATTAATATTTAATGTCAGTAATATTGATTATTATGGGCAAGAACATGGACAAATGAAAGAGAAGTTCACGTCTGCTATTGGCTGATGTGGAGCATGTTACTCATACCTTATGTCTCCCATTGTTTTTTCTATAAATTGTGGATATAAATAACACTTATCCCACTAATGTTTTTAAAAGTGTTAGACAAATGATTTTGAATAAGAATAAGGGGTCAAAACATATGATTTATACTCAATCAGCAGCACCATAGCATCTTTGTTCAGTACTGGTCTTCTGAATCAATAGCTTAGTTCTATAGAACATAAATATTTTGGTTAAAAGCATATTTTAAAATATCTCTTGATGCTTTCAAACATGGTTTTTCAATGAAAATAAGAAGTCAGCTTCTTTTATCAACCGGAAAATTTGATACTTCAATACCTGCAATACTGGTGGAATAGACTTTATCTGTCATCTTCCTTTATTCATATTTTCAAGGCACCCTCTTTGGCTAGGTCTGCTTTGGGCCACTTACTTTCCCCCCAGTCCTTAAGGTGACAGGATGCTCAGAACTGGAGAGGGAGAGCTGAGAACGCATCTCAGAATCCCCAGGTTCCCAATTCAATGCCTTTTGTGAGGAGGAAACCCAAGCTTAGGGTGGGAGATGAGGTCAGTGCACAAACTCCACAGTCACAATTTAAATTCTGCTCCTCAAACTCATATTATTATGTGCATGTGGGTCCTAAGACTGGGATTTCAACATTTCTGTGTGCTATTTTTCTGGGGTATGATGAATAGCAATTTTGTAGATAGTCCCTAAAATTCCGATGCACTTCCAAATTCTAAGTGAACATTAGTATCACAAGATTTTTAAAAGTTTTATGTATGGTTTAAAGAAGAGAGATGGAGGGTGCCACTATAATGCCTTTACATAAAAGAAATTGGTATTGACTGATATTGTGTGGGAAAACCCCACTCGCTATAAACTTATTAGAAAGTTTTCATCAGATATCTTCTCTCAAATGGTAGTGAAAGCTTTTTCTGTGTATTGGAAGCATTGTGTATCATGTAAAATATCTAACCATTATGTACACATTTAAATCTATTTTAACAAGACAAAGTCATAATATATAATGCATAGTTTATTATTCAAATAATCGGTGAATTCTTACCTCCGTGCATCTGACATAACCTATAGTAGGTACTAAGTTATTGCTTAAATTGTTTATATGTTGATATTGTCCAGCCTAGGATGACATGGACACTTGAGAGAGGACTGGCTATCCTTGAGAGAACATATTATTTCCCTAAAACATGCTTCGAGTAGTACCGACTGTGGCACCAACTACAGATCAACACCAATTTCCAGTTGAAAGTGAAATTTTCATGAAGAAGAAAAAAGTTATGCAGGTACTTTAATTTTTTTTTTTTGAGACAGGGTCTCATTTTGTAGTTCAGGCTGACCCTGAACTCACTGAGTAGCCCAGGCAAACCTTAAACTCAACAATCCTCCTGCCTCTGCCTCCTGAGTGCTGGGATTACAGGCGTGAGCCACCATGCCCAGCATTGTGGTATGTGGTACTGATTGTTGGTGGGTGTGAATCACCAGGCCCAATAGTTGTATGTGGTTACCAGGACTGAACTCAGGACCTTGTGCTTGTTGGGCAGGTGTAGGAACCACTGAGCTTAATGTCCAGCCCCTTTAATTGTTTTTAAAAGTGTGCATTTTGAAAATTATAGTTATCCTATTCTGATGGTATAAATAAGCTTTTTGAGGATTGATGTTACTGTTGCAGCAGCCAAGATAAAAGTCTGTAGCTCGCTGGGCGTGGTGGCTCACGCCTGTAATCCCAGCACTCAGGAGGCGGAGACAGGAGGATTGCTGAATTCGAGGCTTGCCTGGGCTCCATAGTGCTCAGGTCCAGCCTGAACTACAAAGTGAGACCCTGTCTCAAAAAGCAAAAAAAAAGTCTGTAGCTCCACAGAGACTCTTCCAACAGTTAGAGAATTTCTGAGCCAGTAGACATGAAATGAGTCTTGAGCCAGGTCTGCTCAAAGGTGTGATATTTTTGTGGGATGCTGAAGTCCCTGTGGCCCACTGAAATAGGTAAGATGGTTTTGAAGGGTTATAATGTAAGTAAGGGAACAGGGTCATATTTTGGTTTTCTAGGTTTTTTTTTTTGCAAAAATAATATTTCTAAATGTAAAAATGATCATTGTATATAATTTTATATATTTTTGAATTTAGCAATACTCAATGTCTGTAAAATTGAGTATCATGGAGTATCAGTATCTAGGGGACATTATATATGTATTCTTTAATATATATATTTCTTAATATATATTAAAGAATTTTGTTGTTTCAAAGGGCATTTCACTTGTTCTGAAAACTTTAATCAACATTGACCTGAAAAACTTCTTTTTCAGCTTATCTATTAAATCTCAAAAATTAACCAGCTAACACGTAAAGTTGTGTGGAAAAAAAAAAGTCCTGCTCTGTAATTCTACCTATGATGCCAGGATTAGGCAGCAGCTGATGGCTTGATCTGCCAGGGGCGAACCTGAGAACTGCTGACTCCCTGGACGAGAGCCAGACGTTGCCCATGGGGTTAAGATAAGCCAGTTAATCTCCTGCCTGAAACAACTAGTCTTGACGTTGAACTGCATGGACACAGTACTTGTCAGGGATGTTGCAGATTGACTGCCTTCTTATCTCACCCCTTGTGTAGTCCTGGAATCACAAAGATGTTTCAGACACAAGAACAGCGCAGTTGCTATGACTTGACCAATTCAGCTACTAAGAATGTGTGTGAGGTGAGTTGAGTTTGCATTATTATTTAAAGATCAGTTCCCAGTTACTGGTGGGAGAAAACAACCATATAAGTAGTCTAACTTGTTTTATTTATGCATAAGGAGGTAATAAGGAATCCATCAGCTGGCATTTGACTGTGCCTCTGATCCTCTGAGAGGTTCTTCTGGCTGTGAGGACCCTTCAGAGTCGTTAAGAGAGTCACCAGGGATTGCTGTGCACTGATGCCTCTGAACCAAATGCAACGATGACTTCGCACCAAATAAAGGCAGCTTTTAGATCCTAGTAGAAATCTGACACAAAAGTTCGACCCTTAGAAAGAGTGGCTTCCCTCAAGAAATTAAATAATAACACATGCTATCAAGGCTGCTGGTGAAAAGGAACCCTTCTATCTTGTTGATCAGAATCTGAACTAGTACAACCACTGTGGAAATCAGCAGAATCCTCAAAAATCTTAAAATAGAAGTTCCCTTTGACCCAGACATTCTCTTTTCAGGTATCTTCCTGAAACAGTTAAGAGGAGCATACTAGAGTGATGCATGTATCGCTGTGTTTATAGCAGCACAACTCCTAACAACTGACTCTTGGAAGCTGCCATTACATTTATCAAAAGATGAGTAGGTAAAGAAAATGTGGCATTACGCACAATGGAGTACGACTCTGCCATAGAAGGATAAATTTGAATCATTTGTAGGAAAATGGATGCACCTTGAGACCACAATGTTAAATGAAATAAATAAGACACACATGTTTAAATATAACATAATTTATCTTATGTAAAAGACCCAAGTTATAGATAAAGAGCAAAATAAAGTAAGAGATAGTCAATACCATAGCAGACAAGGACATAGAGCTTGTCCAAGTGGGAAGAGGCCAACAAATAACAGGAGAGGATAGGAAGGGAGCTGAACATACAACCTATGACTAGGTTATAACCTCAGTTTTTTTTTAACTTTTAGAACAAGTTTCTCAGGTTGGGCTTGAATTTGCAGTCATTCTGCCTCAGCCTCCTAATCACAAATATAGAGCACAATACCTGGCAAGAAAGACTTTTCCACAGTAACTATGGGATGCATTCTAATCTACATCTAAGTTGCTTTAATAAGGTCTTTATGAGCTCCATTTTATCAACCAAAATATTGATTTAATATTATTTTATTAACCAAAATATTAAGATTTTCCGAAATTTATTCTTGATAAACTTTAGCTTCTATATGATTCATAGATAACTATGAAAGAAGTCACAAGTTCATAATTATCAAACCCAACTGTTTGATCCATGACAAATGGTCCTGCCTGGGAAGACTGAGAGCTGAGATGACCAGCAGACTCTCAGGATGAGCTCCAAGATGTTTGGTGGGCTGGTTGGGTAGGCATGGGAGGCTGAAGGCCAGGCCATCAAGAAGCAACAGAGGAGTAGAGCAGAGCATTGTGGGAGGGAGACGCAGGGCAGGGTTCTGACTAAAAGTGAGGGAAGAAGCTACTAAACAGACGGAAAGTGAGCCTCTTCCTGGAGACCGCTTGGCGAACTTCAGAGCAACTGGAAGCAATGAGTAGCCCTTGAAGCCTGGCGTGAGGAGCAAGTCAAAGTTCTGTCTTTGCAGATGTTATGGTGGATGCTGGGAGCCAAGCAGAGCGCTGTCATGGAAGATGGACTCCAAGGGTATGTGGACAGGACTGTGCGGCAGAGGCTCCTCACCTACAGACAGGTTATTACAGGTGCGGTGACAGCGGGACTGAGGTAAGGCCGGTGGGAGGCCCGCTTGAAGCTGAGGTGCTAAAGTGGCCTCTGTTATCTCCTCACTATAGACCAGAAGCCCCTGGGAGAAACAGGAAGTTTTGTGGAAATGACCTTCAGTGCTAGAGAGGCAATAGGCAGTATGTTAAACTTCATTTTAGTTAGGGTCCTGGAGGCCAGTATGTGCAAACTTCCCACCGCAGTCATTGTGAATAGCCAAGAAATACATATGTTAAGGTCTATGTAGGAAATTTGGTTTTCAAATGTAAAAGTGAAAGCAAATTCCTACTCAGTCCCATCCTTAAAACTTAAAACTCAAAATACATGCTCATAATGCATCCCAATACCAACGGCAAACAAGGAGTGCAGGCATCATGTACTGGAAACAAATACAAAAAAGGTTAGAGGTGACTAAGGAATGGGTGGGAGGGGAGAGAAGAAATAAAAGGGACAGAAGTGGAATTCAGGTGTGTTATGTCCACACACCAACTCCCCACAGGAATGTAAACATTATGTATTACACACAGGTGCCAAGAAGGTACAGGAATGTACAGGTGCGAAGCCTGCCAGGAGGCAGATGCTGTGGGAAAGTGGAAGGCCAGGAAGACCTCTCCAGGAGAAAGAAAAGCATTTGCGGTGCAGAGCTAATGCAAAAAATGTGACATGGCAGTGCCGTCTCAGGTTCGTAAGGACACAGCGTCATCAAAAACACAATGGACGTCTACATTTTAAAACGTGTGCTACAATAAAAGACGCATTGCCATTCATCCTCTTAGAAATACTCCTCCTTCCACACGCTCTTCCCATCCGTCTTGCCGCCTCCTGAAGCAGTTCTGGACGCCCCCTTTCGGCTGTCCGCCTTACGCTGTTACAGCGGCTCAATGTCCGGAACCGATTCAGAACGTGGGCCTTTCACGGCGCTTTGCCTTTAGGGACCTGGCGCCGGGCCAGTGGGGCGGATGAGGACGCGCTGCGGCTAAGGGCGCCCTTCTGCCGGCTGGCCTGCAGACCGGGGCACCGCATCTGCGATGGCACCGGCGGAGACGCCACAGGCCGACTCCAGCGCTGCGTCCGCCAAGGCCAGAGCTACGCAGGAAGCGGGCTCGAGGGCAAGGGAAGCATTCTGAGGGTCACAGAAAGCGATGTGTCTTTTCCTGTGATTTCTTCTCGTCTCATCGCAGCGTGCCTGCTGATTAGCCCCGGCAGGTCCTAACTCGATGGCTGCAGCTCTTCTGATGCAGAGCTGGTGACCCACCGAGGACCGGGAGCAGAGAGGGGGGCCGAGCCTCCCGCCACAGGAGCCGCACCGACACGGCCTTCCGGCCCCACAGGGGAGCCGCTGCTCGGTGAGGGGCTGGACGGGGGGAAGAGGGAGGGAAGGACGGAGGAGACCGCGAGGGTCCCTCCCGGCCTGGGGAGAGCAGGTTGCTTACTTCGTCGTCTGGGATGAAAACTGTTTCATCCGTGCCGAGAGGGCGCTGTGACACGTGGTCTCGGCAGTGCCGTGCTGCCCCTTTCTCTAGAATCCCCTTCCAAGGCTGCCTCCGACGAGGGCGGCTTCCCAGGGTGACCCTGGAGGTGCCCAGCGGCAGCGAGAGCCCCGGTGCTCAAGCGCGGGCCTCGGTGCGGCCCAGGAGGGGTTTTCCGGATGTAACGAAGGCGCCAAAGCCACTGACTGTGAGAATCCGTCAAAACTGAAAGAAGCTGTGCGGTCCGCAGCGAATCGGGTGGAAGCCCGTCCCAGAGGGAGCAGGCCAGTCCAGCGGGGGCGACACCGGGGCCCAGGGAAGGACACTGCTGACTACATGGGCTCCCGGAATAAAGCGCGGCCTTAGCTTCGCCCTCCCTGCGCTGATCGCCCTCAGCTTCCTGGACCCCACAGCACCTGTTGCTCCGCAGCGCGGCGAACCTGCTACTTGTTACCTCGGTCACTGGCCACACGGTTGGCTCTGCCGTCCGGTCCGCCGCGGTGGGCCTGTCCTTCCTGGTTGGTCCCGTTGCCCAGACATGCCCGGGCGCGGGCCTTGGCTACAAGGCAACTTTGCAAAGACTGTTAATCCCTGTAAGAAAGCCGCGTGCACAGGCAACAGACAAGAATATACATGCAAACACATAGACATGTGTGTAAAAATGTTTTGATTTATTTATATGTACACATATGTGTAAATATTTATAAAAATACATATGCAAATATATAAATATATATATTTCTCTGGTTAAATCTTCACTAATACAGTCACTCACTTTTACATATTTTCAGGTATCACTTTACAGATTGCCAAAGGCTTCTGCATATTTTATTATATTATGTCAAAGATATAAAAAAAAAAAACCTGTGGTCCAACAACACTAACTGGCTGTGCTACGCCCTGCAGCCTATAGCGGCCTTGGTCACGTCTTCAGTTAATGCTCAAACGTACTCCCTGACAACGTGGCTCATGAGCTACGCATCTGCAGCACCGTGAAGGAAAATGTTTACAAGAAAACCTTGAGAGGGGGAGGTGCACAGAGAAGCACACCGCAAGGTGTGGGGAGATGCTAATTTCCCTTTTTCTGCTTCTACAGTTTATATGGAATGCAATACTTGGGCACATGACGTCTGTAGTGAATTTTGACATTTACAAAAATGTTTTAAAGACCTAAGTTTAGCAAAGAATTGTCCAATGTCCATTATTGTACCCCAGGGGAAAGAGCAGAAAGGGTAGGCAGAGATCTTCAAGAAGGAAGGTGCAAAGTCAGAGAATAAAATACTACGCTTACGCACTAGGCATTCTATGTTTCTTCACGCATTGCTTAGATGCAACAATTTTAATTTAAATAAGTTAGTAGTGCAAATCGTGACCTTGCCACTCTGGAAAAATTCAGTATTTTGATTGGCAAGTTGATACTGAAGGGTTATATGTATATAAACCTTTGTATATAAAATTATACATATAATTTTCTCTCTGTGAGTAACGATAGGTGTTGAGTCTTGAGATAAGGGACAGTTTAGGAAATAACAGTATTTTTAAATTGAAGGGGAAAGGTTGCAAGGGATGTGGTTGACATCAAGCAGCAATATCAGATTGTTCTTTGTTTTTCTTCTCTTTCAGCTGCACGTAAACCGAGAAAGCCATCGCCCATGGAAGAATGGAAATATATTATTCTAGATGTTCTTTTTTCTGGCCTCAAAGCCTACCCTTCTGCTGGGAAATTGAACTTCTGCACCTCTCAGTCTTGCTGAGGGCTGCTACGTGGTGGTGCCAGGACCCCAGGGAGCAGACTTCTGACTTCCACAGGGCCCACGAGCTCCTTTTCTGGTTTTCTTAATTTTAATTTTCATAGCACATGCATGGAGCACACAATTACATTCATCATGAGTAGGTGGTGAGTGTACACAACACACCTTAATTCTTTTTATATCTCCTCCCCCTCTCCATCTCTTGGTTCCTTTCCAATTTAGAAAAATTTATCCCCCTACTTCCTATTATCTGTGTTTTATTTTGGTCTTTATTTATACTTTGGATTTCTCATATAAGATATACCTTTTCATTAATTAATTCATTAATTATTTCATTCACTCATTCATTTGAGACAGGGTCTCTCTTTGTAATTCAGACTGGCCCTGAGCTCACTATGTAGCCCAGGCAAGCCTCGAACTCAGCAATCCTCTTGCCTCTGCCTCCCAAGTTTCGGGATTATAGGCCAGTGCCTGAGCAAATCAGGTAGAAGCCTGTCCCCAGCCAGTCCAGTGGTGACCATGCCCAGCACTGTGATACGTGGCACTGATTGCTGGTTGGCGTGAGTTGTCATGTGCGGTATTGTTGTATGTGGTTATTGGGTACCGTGGGTCAAACCAGGGACCTTGTGCTTGCCAGACAGGTGCTGGAACCACTGAGGTAAATCTCTGGCCCAAGAGAAACCATTTGATCCTTAGGTTTTTTTTGTGTTTGATTTATTTCATTTGACACTGTGGTCTCACTGTGCATCCATTTTGCCATAAATGATTCAGGTGTATCCCTCTTTGTGGCACAGTATTACTCTGTTGTGTTTAAATCTCGTGTTTTCTTTTTCTTTTTAAATTTTTTTTATGCTTCCTAGACAAGGGCTTTACCCTTTACCCTTTATCCTTTACCCTGAGCTAAATCTCCAGTCGTAGCCCCTTTTCTTTATCTGCTCATCTGCTGATAGACACAAGACCACTGAGCCAATGGGCTCTGCCTGACCTGGGGAGCAGTTATGGAAGGAGGGCTGGTAGTGACTGCAGCTGTGTCCTCCAGAGAAGCAAATAAGCCAAATTGCAAGGACAGCTGCAGGGGAAACGGTCAGCAGGAAGCAAACCTGATTGTCCTCAGGATGCTGCGATGTGCCCAGACCTCTGTTCCTCCTGGGCAGCTCACTTTTGGATTCCTACCCACATATCTCAAAGGGCAACTCAAAACCACCAGAGACTAAGGTCGGGCAAGAAAGCTTATCTGCTTCTAGGTGCTTATGTGTGAAGTTGGTGCTGACACAGTTGATTAGGAGCCTGCACAAAAAACTCAGGGAAAGAATAAATATGAGTTGGAAAGAAAAAGAAATAGCATGTATATAAAGGGTGGGGGTTTGGTGGTGGGTAGGGATATGGGTAAAAATGAGAACTAACTTCTGTCATATACTGGTACAAATTCCCCAATGTTGAGTGTGATTGTGAACTGTATATAAAATATACCAATAAAGAATTCAATTAAAAAAGAAAAAAATAAAATTAAAAAAACTCAGGGGTTTGTTCTGAGCTTGCATATTTGTGGTCTGAAGAGATTTCCCAAGCAAGGGTATCCAGACGGTTGAACCTTAGAGAAAATGGGTCTGAAAGGTAAAGCGCAAGTGTGTGTGTTAGTCAGCTGTTTTTCACTGTGACAGATTCCCTAACAAAAGCAAATTGAAGTCAGGGAGGCAGATTTTGGTTCACAGTTTCAGAAGCTTCAGTCCATGCTTTGGTTGGCCCCATGAATTTTAGCGGAGCAGGAAGACGGTGGTAGGAAAGGCAGGGGGGCCTGATGTGGTAGAGGAAGTTGCTCGTTTCATGGCAGCTGGGAGGGAAAGAGAGGAGGGAGGAGCGAGGAGGGAGGGAAGGAACTTGCCAAGGCACAACCAACTTCGGTGAACTAGGCTTCACCACCTAAGGTTTCCGCCAGCTCCTGTAAGGCCATAACATCATTGCTCCATCAATAACTTGATCCATGGATGAAATGGATACCCTCCTCCTTCCTGAACAGTGCTGCGTTAGGGACCACACTTTCCACACAAAAAGGTTTGCAGGACATCACGGAAGTGACCTAGACAGGCCCTCTCTGCAAGGTCTCTTCATGCCTTTTGTTGAAGGGCAAACATTGGGGGAAAGTTACAGAAGGAGAAAGTATTTGAATTTGGAGGAGAAAAGTTATTGAAGGAGAAGGTTTTGAATGGCCCAGGCTATTTTGTGGCTGTTGGACTCAGGACTATCTGAATCAGTCACCTCTCAGAGGGCAGCAAGAACATTAAAGGAATGGTTAATTTGCAGCAGAGGCCAACTTTTTTGCAACAGAAAAAGAAAGATGTACCATAGCGTGTGAAGCAGATCACTGTAGAGCAATTGAACCATGACTTTTGTGCGCTTTCGATCTCCAGCTTATCTCCATCTGAAGTCTGTAGAAAGTCTTTTCCCATTTACATAACAAGGCAAGAGATTATTACAACTAAAATTAGATCCGCGAATTGCTATGCATAGTGCTTTATACCATAATCAAATTATGATAAAATAGCTTTTATTTCTTTATAGCTCTATAATACAGTTATGTTCCTCAGCAGTTTGTTTAGAAGGAAGGGTGGCAATACTTCCTACTATATTAGGGAATCTCTGAGTTTGGACCAAATTGACAACCTTGCTATATCGGTGAAGAGAGTGGGGAGGAGTCTGATGAAGTCTGATCTGTTTTTCTTTCTTGTTGCCCTTTCTCCATAGCCTTTTTTCAAACTTGGGCCACTGCTCATAAGTTCTTCCTGTTCACCCTTGTCACTGTGATGACATGACTCAAACAAGGCAGCTCCTCTTCATTTGATGTGAGCGGACAAAGCCCTCTGCTTCCTCAGCCTTGTAGGATCCTCAGCTGTTTCCTCTCCAATCCCCAGCAAAGTGATCCACCGGTAGTCATCGGAAGACTTAGCCTTGTAAAGATGCTAATGTGGGAGGAGAGAGAAAACACCCAGGGAGATTTGAGGACAGAGAAAGAAAAATGGAAATCAACACTGAGTTCTAGGTCAAAACCAACCAAAGAAAAGAACAGGAAATACACTACAAGGGTGAGGCGAGGAGGGAGGAGGACTGCTGCATCAAGGCAGCATACTCTACAGAGGAGAGCAGAGTCCCACACTGTTTGTGGCTCTAGAAATTTCTCAGTAGCTCTGCAGTCATCCCCACCCCCACCCCATTCGATTGTATCGTTAAGGCCAAAGGTAGCAGGAGCTGCCGTGATGGCATTTTCTCCTAATTTAATTCCAGTTCCCGAACTCAGTTACTGCCTCTTTTGAGCCTGAGGGAGGATGAGGGTTTGTTAAAGCTGTGGCCGTTAACTTTCACTGTTCTTTTCAACCTCAATGGATTTTCTGAGGTGTCGTGCTAGTCCTCAAGCGCTGTGCAGTGGGTAAACTATGTAAAATAACGTTGTTGGTGAAAAGCAGCACCTACAAAAATGTCACGGGGATTTTGACTTTAACTGTGTCTAGTGATGTCACTGAACGTAATCTAGGAGCAGATGACACAGTCATAGGGTAGTAAGTTTGCCACAGCTGCCATGACAGCAGCCACAGCCTGCAGCTTCCTTCACAGCATCCGACAGCTAACAACGGACCACAAAACCTGTTGTCTGAGGAATAACTGTGTGTGTGTGTCTGGTGGGCAGCCACATATCACACAGCCTCTTTGCAGCTGGTTTGAGAAGTGGCTTGCTGGCTGGCTTGCTCTATACTGGACCTCAGGATTCTGTTGTAACTAGCATGGGTCACCTATTTCTATGTATGGGGAGATTCTTTAACTCAGAACATTAAAATCTGGCATTTACTGACTTCTAGTGAGAACTAACGATAACTCAGATGTACATAATGCATCTTATGGTCAGTCTGAAAGTGTCTTTGGGGCAGCGTCTTTAGGCTGCCAGTCTGTGGATCCTGGGTTGGTGGACTCGGCTCGTGTCAGGTGGTCCAGCACAACCAGAGAGGTTTCTGCTCCTGATTCCCTGTGTCTCTGGTTTTTGTGACAAGCTGTTTCCTCTCTACTGATGCCATGTTCTGTGCTTTTGTGACACAGGAAGATGGCTGAAATCCATCTCAGTGGGCAACTTCCTCCTGTGAAGAGTGGATCTTGGCACTGCCCAGGATATAGCCAAGTCCTTCTGTGGACATCTGGAATCCAGGGTGTTGTGCAGAACTTCTCTCGGCCAATATCATGGACACTTGCTCTTATAAAAGATTAGCTGTGTGAAAGAAACTATAAAGGATCTATTGTGATATAAAAGTTATTAAAGTTATATAGAGGTTAAGATATTTTATATTTTCTTCTTAAAGAGATGCTAAAATAAAATCATATTCATTGACAAAAACATATCAGGTTTCATTTGTGCTTTTTTCCCTAGAAGAGTATTTTTTAAACTTGTTTAAGAATTTATAATAAGAAATTTTCAATCACAACCCATTTACTACAATGTATACAGCTCTTGCTGAAAAAAACTGAGTGATATAAGTTGTTTCTTTTCTATTTATTCATTTAAACATGCTAACTAACTTAGATCTAAAATGTCCCCCAAAAGGCTCTTGTGTTTGAAGCCTGGGCTTTCAGAATGTGACTGTGTCTCAAGTTCAGACCTGAAAGTGCCCTTGGAACTAGGGCCTGTAGTTTATAGGCCCTTCCAAGAGGAAGTCTGGGCT